>BSAI01000005.1:22097251-22113624 GCA_036245035.1 Adrianichthys oophorus | reverse complement strand
TCTATTCTATTCTATTCTATTCTATTCTATTCTATTCTATTCTATTCCTCATTCTCAATTTAAATTCTAATCCCCTGCAACCTTGATTCTCTTCTTTTTCAGTAAATTTGTTGAGCATGTACATGTAAATAAGCTTACTTATTTATTTATGGGTCTGTCAGCTTAATTCATGAGGGGTAATTATCCCTCATGAATTAAGGTGACAGACTCATGTTTGAACCCATAAAGGTATAAGGTCAACTTCAGGTTGTTTTGGTGTACAAAAATCCTGTATCATCAACCCCTCTCTGGGTTTGAGGGGATCAGAATTCATGAATGCGCTTGCACTCCATTTTAAATTTAAATTCGTAGGCATTACATTTTTCCGAGACTTTTTTCTGTCTATAATGTGCGCATTTTATTTAACAGGTTGCCCTCTTAGCTTTTCAATTAACAAATAAATTCCTTTAAAACAAAAACTTGAGACGGCAGCTCCTGTTGAGGTCCAGAATAACCTCCACTCTAATTAATCTGTTGTCTATTGCTTTGAATGCTCACTGTTTCTTCACTGTGTGTTGTGCATAAGAGGCTGAAACTCGAGTGACAGTGGGAGACCATCCTCCATGTTCCAAACGGGAGCATGGCCAGCTGTGGTTCAACACCAAAAGGAAAGGCCTGTTCATCTGTGACGGGCTAAAGTGGAGGACACTGCTGCAGAGTGAGTCTGAAATTAACAATGATCGTTGCTGACGTTAATTTAAAATACGTTTTCATGGTTACTTAACTGTTTTTGGTTCATTTGTCCTCTTTTCCTGATTTGACTTCACAGATAAAGAGCGTCTGGACTACGTGGAGGATTACCAGGACCTGTACACTCGCTCCAAAACTTTAGACATTGAAGTCTTCTTCATCCCATCTGAAGGCCTGTTCATGGCTGCAGCCAATAAGTACTAATGCTTAAAAATACTTAATTAACCTCTGAAATGGAACAAAATAACAGTGACTGATGGTAAAAACAGTAAATCCCTTTAAATTCAATGCTGTTGTAAATTCTGTAATAAAGCTAAGAACACAGATGAATAATGTTACATAATGGTAAATTGCAAAAAAAAAAAACAGATATAAACAAGTACTTTTAATTTCATATTTTATTTTTCATTATGCATTTGTTAAATAAAATGTGTGTATACTAAAAAGAGAAACAATAATACTAATCAATATGAAAAACAACATATTATACAACGGTATGCAACAATGCTAATCAATGCCCAATTGTAATCAATTACAATTATTAAGAAACAAAACTGAGTTGAAAAACAGCTAAATGTTTAAAAAAAACATTCCAAAAGTTTAGAAAGAGATAATTTCCACAAGGCACAGGATATCTATTCGATATCTTATATACATCTACTGTAGTTTTCCACAGGACATCTCTGACAACTCAGTTTTGTTCCTCTATTAGATGTCTACCAATAGTGTTCTTAAAGATATCTGCATACAGAGGTATTCTACACATCTACTTGTAGAAATACTGTATAATCTTGGGATATTTTTAGATGTCTATTAGAGGACTTTTTAAAAAACATTACCTAGTTTAAAAAAATACTGCAATTTTACATCAATTTATTATTCTTCAGAACCCAAAGAAGTCATTACTGTTAAACAACACTAAAATAAAAAAAAGAAAAAGCAAAATAAACTTGTACATGTGCTAAATAGAAAATAAAGATGCTTAAAAGGAATTTATTATCCCGATCAATGTCAAAATGTTTTATTTTATTATGAAATTATTATACTGCAACAGTAAACGAAAAGCTATAATTTACTCCGAAGGAGATACAAATTGTTGTACAGTATCTTCTATTTTATTTGTTTGCTTATGTGGAAATATTGTGTTGAATTGTAAAATGTTTTCTAATTATAAGCTAAAAATAATACAATTATTTTTTCATTATGGTTAAAAAAGTGGAAACTGTGGTTTAAAATTATGTAAATTATGTTAAAAAGGCTGAAGGAGCAGGAGATGTATTAAATAAAACTAAAAGGTTAACAATGCTAAAATGCACTAAGAAATGTTAGAAAGACCAAGTCATGAGATAAAAATTTTTAAAAAAGTACAATTGTAATTCTAACTTGGGAGAATGAGCTCAGAATTAGCTAAAATAAGATAAAGAACTTTAAAAAGTTTATTCATAAATGCTGTGGACAAGAGAGACACTGGATGGATGATCTCAGACGTCTCTTTTTGCATTCTGCACAAATAAAAAAATGAAGCCAAAAGTGAGACAGACACATTGACTGGAGTTTACTCTGCCTATAGTTCTGTGAGATGACAAGTACAGACAATCATCTCCAGCAGGTCTCATGAACCACATGATCAGTTTCTCTCCTGTTTCATTGGTGATCTTCATATGTCTTCCTGCAGGGACTCCAGGTTTGGCTCAGGTATCTTTAGATGGAAAAATGGCTCATTCCACCTTTACCAAAACATCAGCACTCAGGAGGCCAGAGCCTGGAAGCACTTTACTATTGATAACAAGGTGAGCTGCACTCACTGCACAAAATGAGAGGACGTGCTGTCACTGGAAAGTACGGTGATGTTTGGTGATGGTCAGGTTCAGGTGTTCTAACCTTGGACTGTGCCAAAGTGACATAACAGCTGTTCAGGTGTAGGCACAAGGATCACACATCAGAACAACACTAACCAAACCTCAAGAATGAGCGTTTAACAATAAAATCCCTTCATATCTGTAATTACAGCTTGTGTTACATCACATTTAATGTAAAATGCTTGACTTACAAACAAGACAGAAGGGTTTGAAGCCATGAACTTAGAGATAAAGTCACCCATTGCTACCCAACTTTACACAACGCCGCTTTCACTGTAGAATCACAAAGCCGTGAGACATACCTCTGAGATAACCTGCAGATATGAGGGGTGGAGCCAAGTGTCTGGTTGGACTCCCTAAGGCCATCTGCTCTTTTGACAGATGAACATTGAAAAGGTGCTTAGAGCAGGAGGAACAAACATATCTGAGGTGGAGTCTAATCTTCAGTTTGAAGTCTTGTGTTCACATTGTGTAGCTTTTGTGTACTTAGGTGTAACACACAGGTGTTACCATAAAGCTCTGTATGGACTGAGCCAGGCTGGAAAAGCAGCAGAAAACGGCATTAGCTTAGACAGAAACAAAAAGGAATCTAGAAAAGGATCGACCCACACACTGGATGATGTATGATGAGCTGGTCTATGAAAAGCTCAACCCTTTGGTCCAGTCCAGACTTTGCTGGACATACACACACACACACACACACACACACCTTCTCAGCTGTTTGTTCTCTGTTGACGTCTGTGTCATCTTGTTCCTTTGTGAGTCTTTTTAAAGGTGGACCATTTTTGTGTGTTTGGTGTGTGTTGACTTTGGTTTGTGACCTGTTGACTCTTTGTGAAGGGGGTCAAAAGATTTCAAAACATCTCATTAACATTGCGTTTTATTTGCAGTTTTTGGTGACGTATTGGTGTAGGAACACCCTCCTAAAAAATGAACGCCTTCCTTTCAAAAAGCTGGTTTAAGGTCTTAGAAATTCAGCCAACACTGCTGTACCAAATACAGCCATGGAGCTGATTACTTATCCGCATAAATAGTATTATTTTTCTACATTTATACCTAAAATCTTGAACATTACATCCTGTACTCCAATGACTTGCTGTTGACAAAAATACTTCATGCAGATTCTTCTCCACTGTAAAAGAGCTGCTAACAAACCTGCCATGAAAGTCATTTAAACTTTGAGCATTAGTTCATAACTACTGCATAAAATAAATAATTATTGTGTTGAATTGTAAAATATTTTCTTTATTATTATTTCTTTATTATTTGTATAAAATACTCTGGTAAATTAATTGTTTGCATTTTTTAAAACGACTTTTTAGCCATTTTAAGCTTTCAGCTGTGCAATTTTTCAAAAATGCTCATTTGTTATTGATTGTTAATATTATTAATAATTACAAAATTATAAATAAGAATTATAATAATAATTCTGCATTTACTAACAAAAAAAATGTAATGAAGCTAATTTACTATTAAACAGTCCTCCAGGAGTTTTTATCTGCTTTTGCAGATCTTACAGCAGCTTCTGAAGTTATTGTAGCAGCTTATGCCTGTAATATCAGATGTTTGCATTATTCAGCTTCCCTCTGCATTCTTCAGCTGCACACTTTTCAGCAAACACTTTCTTTTCTAACATTTCTTTGAATTTCAAGTGTTGTTTGGTATTTTCAGTTGTCATCAATGTAAATATGTGGCTGGTTGAGATTTCAAAAGCTGTATCAGTGTTTGATTTATGGATGGAGCAGCTTCGTAAAGCTGTCACATGAAAGAAAATACTACTACATCACTATTTTTATAATATTTTTGGATCAGAAAAGTAGATTTTTTCAGTGAAGATTCAAGGAAAGTTGGTTTTCTTTTGTTTATTGTTTAACTGACAATACAGGAAAATTAATATAGCCTTAATGGAAATGTTAAGAACAGTCTTTGACTGATTTACAGGTTGTATTGACGTATAGTTTGCTCTGTTGTCTGTCAGACTTTCCTGGTGGTGGCAGACTTGAGGGAAGAGGAGCCTGAGCTGTCCATCATCTATCGGTGGAACAAGAGGCGGCGGCGTTTCGTTCGTCATCAGGCTCTGGAGACTCATGGAGCTCAAGATTGGGAGGCTTTCCAGATCTACAACAGCAGCTTCTTGGTGGTGGCAAATCACAGAGGTAAAGACTCTTATGCTGATAATAGATATCAAGAGTTGTATGATGCATAATTTTGAAAGGAAGGAAGTGTGGATAACCAGAAACATCTGCTGGTAAAACGACTGCACATTTGAATTTTTATGAGTGTTTTAAAGAGCAAACATGAGTCACCAAGAGCATAGGCTGCAGCCTGATGCTGTTAATTACTCCAGAGCTGTTATGATCAGAGCTGCTCCTGGTTTTGTGGTGGGTTTGTTGATTCAGAGCATTTAAACTAGAGCTTTTGATGGAACAGACTCGTGGTTTCATGCTCACTTTGAAGCACCAGGGAGCTTGCCTGTCCTGGACTGTCGTCCTGCCGCAGCTCGACTCGAACACTTCAAACACATCTACACCTGCACTGATCCCACACTGATGGGTGTGTTTTTCCTGTGAAGATTAAAACACTTTAACTGATCCAACGCGATAGTTTCAGATCTGAGGGGAAGGAATGCAGGTGGACTGTGATCACATCTCTGATGTGTTCACAGCTTTTAATACAGTCCACCATCTTTCTTCAAATTAGGCTATAAAGGCCCACAAACAGAATCAAAAGAGGCAACTAAACAGACACAATTTGTGCTTGAAAGCATTCACCACTTGTGTTTTACTAGAACAACTTGAGATATTTGTCAAAAAAAAGAGGCCTCAAATCAATTAGAAATCAACTTAAGTTACAGGAAAGCTGTTCCACAATTATTTAAATCTGAATGAAAGTTAGAATCATCATGCTTTACATGTTTTTCTGCTCCGACAAACCGTCTTGAAGTGGTGGGCCTTCCCCGTCTGCTCCTTAAAGAGCCTTCAATGCCAGAGACACCACTAGATTCAATGCACTGGAAGATCATTGGTCTTTGGCATTGTTATGCCAAAATCAGGTGAACATGTTTCCGTTATTTTAAACGCCATCCTAACACCTGACCTTTGTTGTGCTGCTGTGGTTTGATCAGCTGATATTTCTCTTTTCCCAATCTTTGTTGCAACAGGATATCGGGTGGTTGCCAAGCTCATCCAGTTGTCATACAGACTAAAAAGGTTTTCCGCTAGCCATGTATTTGTGTGTTTCACACTATTCTGGGCCTGCAGATCCTTCCTGCTCTCAGAGTAATGCCTGTGGATCATACAGTTGGAGAAATCTCTCACCACCCCGCTCCTGTGACCCTGAACTGGTTAGTCAGGCTAGTGAACAAAAGATATAAAATTCAGATCACGAGGTTACAGTATCTGGTCTTAATGGCAGCTGGACGCTGCCAAGGCAGCATTGATATAGAAATATCTAAAGACCTCTGAGATTCATTTTTGATCAATTTTGACTCACTGCCAGTTTTTCAAACCTCAAAGGGGGGGGATCTAAGTCTGTGATCCTGTGGATCCTGACAAAATTTGCCTTTTCTGTGTCCTCAGCCAGAGACCTCAACTATAACATCCACAGTGTGATCTACAGGTGGAACCCTGACACAAAGGTAGAGTTTGTTGAGTCCATCCTATTTCTTCATGATCCTCTGCCTTCCTAATCCCATTGTAGTCATATTTCCAATGTTTTTTGTCATGATCTTTTTAGTACTCTTGTCGACTCATTCTCCTTGCCATTTGTGTCCCCTATTTCTTTGTTCTTTCCCGTCATGAAAACTTTTCTGGTTGTCATGGGTCGCTCTGCCATGGGGATTGAGCCACAGGACTAAAAAGATCTTTAAATGAAGGGTTTTTATTTCACCCAGCAAAAAGTACATGGACTTAAATTAAAATGGGGTCAACTTAGCAAAATGTAACTAAGAGAATCAGTAATAGTGAGGGAACGACTAATACAAAACATACAAAACATAACTATTAACTAAAGAAATAAATTACTATTAATTTAAATCTTTAACAAACAAAACTAAACGTATACCTCAAAACAAGTTTAACATATTTTTACAAAAGAAACAATAATTAATCAAAAATAAAGACTTTTGTTTTCCCCTCCATCATGTCCAAATGGGAGTGTCCGGGAAAATGTCCAGTTCCTCCATTTGCCACATCATCAGGCCTCAAAAAGAACTCCAAAGAATAGAATTACTCAACAAATCAGAACAAAATTAACTAAATGTGTGCACAAACCATGAAGTTAAGTTTGTTATGTAAGGTTAAAAATAAAATTAATTTGTGTACAAGTATAAATGATAAATTCAGCAACAAATTGGAAAAATTTAACAAGTGAACTTAACTTAAATGTGGGGCAGTGGGGTCTGCCCTCACACTGGTCAATTTCTGCTCAAATTAAGAATTCCCCAATTATCCTGTCCAATCTTGTGACCTTTGCTGTCTCATCTCTTCCCAGCTCTTTGAGGTGAACCAAACTCTTCACACAACTGGAGCATTTGACTGGGAGTTCTTTACTGTTGGACCGTACCACTTTCTGGTGGTGGCCAATACCTTCGACGGTCGAACTACAACTATTAGCTCCTCTATATACGTCTGGTTGGACGGTCTCTTCAAGAGCTTTCAGAACATCACGGTATGTGTCTGTTGTCTTTGTGGATCTGTTGTTGAATAGGGTTTGAAATAAAAATGTCTGTACAGGAATGAGACATCCTAATAATAAGCAAATAATTTAAAAAAAAAACTTTATCATCATGCGTTGATTATTATTTATTATTAGGTTAGATGAATAGACAAATGGATGGATAAGTGGGTAAATGGATGTCGGGACGAATAGATGATAAATAGGTGATGGGGTGGATGGATGGACAGATTGATGGCTGGACTGATGGATTAATAAATGGGTGTCGATGTGGAGGGATGGATGGATGTCAGGGTGGAGGGATAGGGTGATAGATGGGTGAAAATGTGCATGTTAAATCCATGAAAATAAATATTTTTTAAATAAAAATCCATGAATTACATGAGTTAAGTTTCATAGAAATTACCATTTTAAAATAAATACAGAAATCACTTTAGAAATCAATTCAATAACTATTCCTGATGAGTTTGATATTTTTCAATTTTACACATAAGACACTTTGCATGATAAATCAACAGAAGCTAACTGCAACTACATGAAAGCAGAAGCTTAATACCAGCTTCATATTAATTGAAATATGTACACAGGAAACCAGCAGAATAATTACTGAGTGTGAGGGGGGGTTTCCACCTTCAAAAAGACCTTTATTGCTTTTAAAAAAACCACAAAAACGTGTTAAAGCTCTTCATGACCTGGACCTTTAATTTCATCTGACAGCAGCATCAACATGTCTGCTCACCTGCAGACTCTCCAAAACGTTTCCCTCTTCTCCTATTTTCCTATTTTCCTCTGTTCTTGACCTTGATGGAGCTGAGATTTGGGAGAGAAGATTGAAGGAGTTCATGATTACTCCAATGATTTTAACTTTACCAGGTCACAGTTGAAGATTTTGTGGCTCGCTGGGTTGAGCTCCTTGTTTTTCTAGTGGTTGAGAAGAGGTTCAAATCTCTGGCTAATCCACCACTGATCAAGATATTGTAAGTAGAATTTATGTGATTTGAGATGCATGTTTGGGTTTCTTCTACTTCTGCTCTACAAAGGTGACCCATCTATGCAAATGCAATTAAAATCTTAATTTTCTTTATATGTGTCTTCCATCGTCAGAAAAATGCCACAAGAACATGTTGAGAACACTCAAAACACCATTATTATTGGTGTCAATCTTTGAAGGCACTAGTCCTGACAGTGACTTTGTGAAGTTGGACCATAAACACATAAAACTTTATTTTATTCTGAAATATTTCACACTTTTCTTCTGTCTGACTTTCAAAGGTTTTTATATTGATGACTTAGCTCATCAACGGTCTGTTTTTACAGCTCCTCACTCTGATCTTCTATCCTCCGTCCTCCTGCAGACGGTCGGAGCCACAGACTGGGAGGCGTTCCAGATTGACGGCAGGTTCTTCCTCGCTGTCGCCAACAGCCAGAAATTTGCGGACACGGGCCAGAGTTTGTACAGTCTCAACTCCACAGTTTACGAGCTCAACACACTGACTCAGACCTTCATCCGCTTCCAGGAGATCCTCACACACAGGTGATCCCCCTACTCACTCAAAGACAACATTCCCTTTAAAAAGTAAAAGTAAAGCTTCACGGCGCATTCTCACTGTCATTCTCATTCTCCAGTAGAGACAGAAAACATGTCAGCTCTTTGATCAGCTTTGTGAAAAACAATCCTGAAAGAAAAGTTGTGGAGTGTGGGCTGCGACTGTTCTGTCTGGAAAATCAGCAGGTTTTTAGATGGATATTTATGGACAGTTGGAAAAAAAATCCTACAAAACATAACTGGTCCTGAAAGGAAACTTAGTTTGAGATGACATGCTTTGGGGATTTAAGATTTCCATTTGGTAAAAATGCCTTTTTAGCCCAAAAGAGTATCCAAAAGGTAGTGTTAAGTAAGAGAATCCTCTGGTTGGAAGGCCGCTTCTTTAAACTTCCTGTTGGGCAGATACCCAACAGTGCTTAGTTACCTCACCCATATGGTGTCTGAGCAATCCCCATGACTACAATTGCTCCAGTGGAGCTGCTCAAGCAGCTAGGGTTTGCAGTTGTACCAGATATGAATGTAAAAATTGTGCAAATATTTAACAGGAACAGGGCCTGATTATACAAAACTCTCAACATAATTCCCCTGTTCAAGTAAGAAAAAAAAGACAAAACTTTAACTGTATGTAACTGTACTGGTGACCTATTCGGGGTGAATCCTCCTGACAGTGGCTGGGATAGGCTCCAGCAACCTTGTGACACAGGAAAGGGATTACGCGAGTTTAGAAAATAAATGAATGGATGGATGTAACTGCACGTCTTCCTTTTTGTCTTTATTCAACTCCCCTTAAGTTGGTGCAGAAAAGTCTCTAAGATAAATAATTTAAAATCCAAACAGATCGTTTGCTGACATTAAGACAAGATGGGGGACCACCTAACTTGTTTAAGACTCGAGAACACAGGTATCAAACTCCAGGCTTCAGGGGCCGGTGTCCCAACCAACCTGCCATTGAATCTCCTTAGTGGCTAAACACCTGATCCAGGTAATCAGCAGCAGATCGGGCAGGATTTCTGTGTTACACCTCTGCCCTAGAAACTGCTCCAAAATACTTTTAACTGGGAGACAGTCTGTCTCTACTTACTTTGCGTTGCACCATGACAGGAAATTAGATGGAAGGAGGAGCCGAATGGACACATTCATAAAAACGTTAGTTCTTCTGCCTGAAAGCTTTGTGTCTGACAGATCAGTGAACTGTGAATAAAAAGAGAATTTGTTTAGTGGATATTCAGCTTTTCTGCAACAGACTGGCAACCTCACCACGGTGTACCTCGCCTTTGCCCAACAGAAGCCGAGTTAAGCTCTGCCAACTCCGTGACCTCAAAAGGGATACAGCGGATTAAGAAAATGGATGGATGGATGTTCAACTTCCCCCATATAATGCTCATATTGAGTCAATGCTGACACCTACTGGCCTTTTTTCAACTGTGGTTGCGACAGCCCATCCATCCATCTTCTGAACCCACTGAATCCTTTTCAGGTTTACGGGATTGCTGGAACCAACCCAGATACTGCTGAGCAAAGGCAGAGTTCAGCTTGAACAGGTGGTCAGTCTGTTTCAGGACCACACAATCACTCACATGCACACCTAGGGACTATTGAGTCATCAATGAACCTATGAAGCATGTTTATGGACTGTGGGAGGAAACCGGAAAAAACCCATACATGCACGAGGAGAACATACACCATGCATACTCCACACAGAAGTTTCCCTGTTGGGTTATGAACCAGGGCCTTCTCACTGTGAGGTAAGAGCACTGTGCCAGCATGCAGCCTGGGCATGATCATAATATCCTGAAAGAATGAGAAATTGTCAGGAGTTTAAAAAAAAGTGTATGTTTTTTTTATGCTCTCTCTCTTTTTTCTCTCTCTCCCTCTCCCTGCCCACCCGCCCCGTCCCCAGTGCTCTAGACTGGGAGTTCTTCATCCTCGGAGACGAGAAGTTCTTGGTTGTGGCAAACTCTCATGATGGCAGTTCCTACTCTCTGAACAGCATCATCTACAGGTGTGTGCCCGTTCACTCTCACCTGCAGGTGCGTGCCGAGCCTGTGTGACTGTAGCTGTGTACGTTTGCAGGTGGCAGGGTTACGAGGGCTTTGTCCCTGTCCACAGTCTCCCCACGTTTGGCTGCAGAGACTGGGAGCACTTTAGCACGAATGAAGGCTCCTTCCTGATCTACTCCAGCGCCACGTCCCGCCTGAGCAAGGTGTTCCGACTCCGAACATACTGACAAACCCCCATCTTCAGCCTGCCTTTCTGTGGCCTTTCGGGCTTGCAGGACTTCTGAGATCCCTTCTCTTCAGACTGGATCTTGGTCATTGTGGGATCAGCATTTTGTTTAGAGGAAGCTTTATTTCAACAAGTTGCACTTTGTTAAAGACTCCCCCCGTGGAGCAGAGATGAACCAGGTAGTTAACCATAACAGCAAGAAGCTGGTGAAAATACACTAAAGATCATTGTCAGCTGTCTCCGTTTTCAGCACATTTCCTCTGATTTGCATCATCGGGAGGTGACGAGACATCAGACTTATGTGTCCCAGTTCCTTTTCAGAAATCAGTTGTGTTAAAAAAACACACAAAAAAGGAACTGAATTTGCACACTGAGGTCACATCTCTACTGAAGGGATTTGAGGTAAATGGTCATCAATTCCTCTTCAAGTTCTTAACATCTCAAGGTTATCATTTCTTAGTTTATCTCAAGATAACCAAAGCCTACTGCTTTACAAAACAGAGTTCCCTCAAAGACCCAGTCCAATCATCTTTGGATTAATTGTAAAAGTGTTCCCAGTGGTCTTTTAATTATGATTATACTGCTTTGTAGGCAAAATAAATAAAACTAGAACATAATTTCTGCAGAGCAGCAGTCGTTAATGAGAAATTCCCCTATAAGTTGTGGGCGCAGAGTAAGCCTCCCCTCATTTCCCATTATCCATCTGTTTAGAAGCTCTCCTGCAACCTTACAGCTTCTTAAAATCCAACCTAACTTTACCGGTGCAACAAAAATGGCAAGTTATTACCCGGGCTATCCAGCCATTCAGTTTTGATCCAGATACCAGCTCAGATGAGGAAAATAAAGACGAACATGGATCTATTTGTTTGCAAATAAGTGATCAGTTAAATTGATAAAACTTCAATTGGATGCATCAGACTGGAGCGGCCTGTTGACTTGTACCACCTATGCAGCTGCTAGAAGAAAATGCATTTTTTTTTGTCTGCTCCTGATTTACTATGATTTGAATAAAGAAATACTCAGAAATGCAATTTTAAGCTTAGTTTTCTTTATATATGTCGAAGTAGGTTTTTATTCATTTTGTTAATTGCAGTTGTTCTTCCCTTACTTCTTTCTATTTATTACTACTTTATTTTGTTTGTGAAATATTCTGAACCAGAATTGCCCTTCAGCTGTTTCTTTTTTAATTTAATGTAATCAAAAATCTGTTTTTGACCTTTTTCGCCCACATTTAGGTACTCTGTCACAGTGAAACGAATTAAACTTTCATTTAGTACTCAAAAAAAGTAATCATCTGTGACAAAAAAAATAGTTAAAATCCCCTTCAAATAAAAGCAAGGTAGAAAAATAATTTTAATCCATTTAATAATCATTCATTTTAGTCCCAATCCTTTCAAAAAGTCCCAGCTATATTTCAAACATATCTTACCTAAATGGCCAACAGAACTTTTAAAGTCTTTGTGCTAAAGGTTTGTGCTCTTTTTACAGCAAAGCATTCAAACACACCTTTACCTTTCAAGAAATATTGATCATTTGACAACCAACAACAAAAATTCTCTTAATTTGTGATTTAGATTGTTCCTATTTAAAATGAGCTTTTTTTAAATCCCACTTAAAAACATATTAAAAACACAAAACAAAATAGATTAAAAGAACCTTTTAAGCCTTTTTACATTTTCTTCACCACATTTACCATGATTTGCCTTGTTTAAGAACATCTTTTATTTTAGTTTTTATTTACTTTACAAAAGGTTTCTAAATTTTTTGGAGATAATTAATGATTAAATTTAAAGTTTCCAGTTTTGTTCAGAATCTTTGAGCTTTTCTCCTGAAGTCTTCTATTTTTTTAAACAGGATTACATGTTTTCAGCTAGTTAAGTGTTTATTTTAGCAGTTTTTATTTTGTTCAGCATTGTTAAGCTTCTCTTTAGCTGCTGTGGTCTTCCTTTAGCTAAAATTTGCACTTTTGACTTAGACATTGAGAGATAAACTCTTTCACCTTTTAGCATTCACAGGTTTCAACAGAAAAGTGGAAAGTACGTTTTGTTTTTTGTCTTGTTTTTTTTGTTTTTTTTTTAAAGAATTTTTGTCAGTAAGAAACAAATCTGGAAAGTTACTAAAAGTTTTCAGTTGGTGTCTGATCAAAAACCAAAATGTCTTTTCATTTATTTATTGTGTAAAATAATTGTTTGTCTGTCTAAGGGTGGATTTTTTAGCCGACCACATTAGTGGCTTTATGTGCTTAATCATAATTATTTGAATCCCTGGAAGGACTTTTTCTGAATTCTTTTTAAACATTTTTATTTAGTTTGATACTGCATTGTCTTTTTTTATTCTTTAAACAATACAAATTTCAATATTTTGAGTTTGTTTTAGTTGTTTGTTCTAAAATGTATATTTATAAGTAGTATATTTTTATTTATTTTTTAGCTTAATGTGTCCTACTGTCAAGTCAGAAATACATCCACAAAACATTAACCAACTTTTCACATTTTATTTCTCTATGTGTAAATTATGTAAAAAGTTTTATTTAAATTAAGATTTTCAAAAAATATTTTTTTGTTTACATGTTGTATGTTGAAACCAATAAACATTAATTTGATTGGAATGGAGTCATGAAATCAGCTGTTATAATGGGTCGCATTCATTTTTCTTTTTTGCTTTCTTACAAGGTTTACAAATTTATATATCAAAATTAGATTATGTATATATATTATTGGTATATATATTAGAAATTGATGGTTTATTATAATGGAATATAGTGCATCAAAGCCATTTTTTCATTGATGTATTTATTATAATTTTTTTTCATAAAAACGTTGTTGTAAATGTTTATATAAGCGATTAATGTTGATATTTAGTATATTAGTATTTTGATTTATCTGTTTTTACAATTTTATTTTACAAATATTTTATATGACAAATATTTATTGAGCAATGTAGCTATGTTTTTTTAAATAAAAAATATGATTACTGTAGGGTGAATAATAAGCTTTTAAGTCCTTCTACCAGCAGATGTCGCTGTGAAACTGGGTGTGAGCTTGAATTGGTGGTAACGTCATCGCTAGAACAGGAATGTTTTTTTGAATACGCTGATGCTTTCAGCGTGCGCCGCTCTTCTTTACTTTTGCTCTGGATTTTTTTTTTTAATCTATTCTTTCCATTTAAGTGAAGCTCGTAACAGAAGAACACGCGGACTCTTCCAGACCTAAATTCTGTTAATTTACGAAACTTATTAGTCTTAACTTTGTGGACGGAACATTGATTTAGCCCGGGCTCGTGCAGCAAAGTCCTCGGTTCGGTGGTGGGTTGATGACTTAAATGACGTTAGCGGTTCGTATTTTTTCTTGTGCCTGAGCGGTTCTTTTGGAGCAGTTTGACGTCCGGATTAAGTCCCGAGGACAAGCGCCTTAAATCTGACGTCGGAACACCTGGTCAGGTGGGTTTTAGTTTGTTAGTTTTAGTTCACGCTCGAGAAGAAAGTTTCCATGACAACGTACTGTAAAAAACTTGATTTTTTTTTTTTTTGTTTCTTCCTGTTTCTTAGCACAACACAATCTATTTATTGCGTAGCAACAACCGTTTGAAGCTGTGGATTTTGCTAAATCTTTACGGCGTCTTCCCGATAATCCAACACTTTTCAACGTTTACCACCAATCAATGTATACATAATTTAAAACCCTAAAGGTATCCGTGAGTCCTCCCCTTTACATAATGTCATTATTGAAGTCATTAGTCCACCATCAGGACCTGTATGAAGTTAAAGCAAGAGGATGCCACGAACATTTGGGAAAAATACAGTACAAGAATGCAACACAAGGATACAGTACAATTAACAAAATATACTTAAGACATGATTGATTACTTTGTAAGATGGAATGAGAAAACAACAGCAGATAAAAATGTATGATTTATGTAACTAGGCACCAAACATTTACAAATTTTAATTGCCAGCATGGAGTCTGGGCTGCTGCTTGACTTGCAGCAGCAGAAAGAGGAGCTGGAGCGGGAGGTGTGCCATCTGCAGGAGGAGCTGGCAGAGAGCCGCGCGGAGCGGGAGGAGTTGGAGTCCAGAACCAGAGCTCTGCAGGACAGGGTGAGGATGAGGAGCAGCAGGTTAAAATCACAGAATTGTTGGAAGATCTCAAAGCTGTTCTTGCCTTTGCAGCTCAGTCAGACTATACATCCGTCACTTGGCCTATCGCTTGAGGAGGAGGAGGAGCAGAGAAGGTGGAAGAAAAAGATGAGGGAGGGCAGGGAGAGAGAGGCCAGGCAGACACTGCTGATACATCGGCTGCAGAACAAGGTAGGCGCTGTGGAGCAGAGGAAGCTGGGATGTTTGTCTTTGGCTCCAATCATTCAGGAGTTCTGACCCCATTTGTTGCTTGTCCTCAGTGTTTTATATTAAAGGGTGGTGGATGTGTCTGCAGGTCCTGGAATACAGAGATCAGTGCCAGCGTTTGGACCTGCAGTTGCAGGACGAACGGCGAAAGATGCTCCACATGGAGGTCAGTTCAGTCGTTTGTTGTTCCGTCCTTTTGCAGAAATTCAGCTAATCTGCTTTTGTTTATTGAACAACAGAGGGTCAGAAATGAACATAGTAACTCCATAGAGAGCGCTCTCATCAGGCTGGAGGAGGAGCAGCACAGGTCTGTAAGCTGCAGATGTGTGAAAACTGAGGTCCAAGTGATGAGCATCATCATCATCGACTCTGATTTCCCCACAGGTCCATAAATCTGACTGACACCAACTCTCTTCTGCGGGAGCAGCTCAGCCAATCACAGCGGTCCAACCAGGCGCTCAAGGAAGAGCTCCACAAACTGACTGCTGATTGGATCAGATCCACAGAGAAGGCAGAGCAAAGAGAAACTGATTGGCTAAGAGAAAGAGAGGTCTTTGGTCTGTTTTATCTCCTCCTTAAAGCAGAACCCCTTCACGCAGAGTTGTTCTGAAGGTTTTTTTTTTGGGTTTAGGGTCAGCGTGGTCACGCGGGTCAGCAGCAGAACCACTGGCTGTCAGTTTGGAGATCTGTGGTGGCTCTGAGGAGACACTGTCACAGTGTGAAAACAGCTGCCGACAGGTCGGCTCTGTCACGATCAAACACACTTGATGTTTAACCAGGTGGAGAGTCTGCCCTCTGCAGGCTGTGGATGTCAAATGTCGACTGTGTTTATCTGCAGAGACCTGTGGGAGCTCAGGGCAGAGTTTTCTCGTTTCTCTTCAACGCTCCTCACCAGCTGTGACTCCGTCTGTTCCACCCTGAGCCTTGCCGCTCTTCACAAACCTTTGTCTTCAACTTTGCTGCCTCTTCCTCCACCACCATCTAGTTTTCCTCCCCT
>BSAI01000005.1:22066466-22097241 GCA_036245035.1 Adrianichthys oophorus | reverse complement strand
TGGAGCTTGCTCGTTCACTGCAGGATGAGAAAGAGGAGAAGGAGAGGGAAGTGGAGAGGCATCAAGAAACTGCAAGGAGGCTGCAGTCTGTCAGTCAGGCTGTGATCAGACTGGTCAGTCTGTTTGATCTTAAAAGACCAGCCTCTAACTGCTAATCAGTCTCAGAAAACTTTATTTATAAATGTCCTTCCATACAAAACAAACACCACAGAAAGAGCTTTGGATGTAAAAAGGAACTCAAAGTAGGGCTGTGGATCAGTACTTAGGTGGTGATCTGATTCAATTTATAAATCAAACCAAAATTCTTATAATTTATTAATTATATTATGTTTGGCTTTTTACTGTAAGGATTGAAAATTAAAACAAGATGAATTTAAACGCCATTATTTATACGTGTATTTAGAACCAGAGATCAGAATCAACAAAAGATAACAGATAAAAACTGATTAAAAAAAAGGAAGGTATTTGTCACCTTAACCCTTAAACACTGAAGATATCACCAGCAACACCTAAATAAGATACGCTTTTTGACGTACAGTAACTCTTCTACTATTTATGCATTCACCGTGAATCAGCTGATTCTGACGGAGTTAAATGTGGCTTTTCAAAGCAAACATTTTTTATTTGTATTTTGATCTTTTACTGCACCACAACGTCACAAATTTAAAGGAAAACAATAATGAGGCTGCTTGCAGCAATTATTAGATTTGTTTCAAAATAGATTAATTAGATTAGTTAATTAATTACAGGTCATGAATAACTAATCACAAAATGAATCACACGACAGCATTACTTAAAATTAAACATTATTCTGCAATTTTAAAGCTATAATAACAGACTGATGTGTACTTTTTAATACACTTTGCTATATTTAAAAAGATGGTAAATGAGCAATGAGTCAAAATGTTAGTCAATTTTTCTGGAACAGATCACAAATATCCGACTTTTCAGATACTTGTTATGGTACTATAAAGTAACATTTTGTCCACAGAGGGAAGCTTAGCTTACTCATATCATTATCTTCTCTTTTTTTTTTTGAGTCGACTCATAGTGAATATTTTCAGTCCAGAGCCGTCAGCAGCAGAGGTCGTCCAGCGAGCACCTCCCCAGATGACATCCTGCGCACGGATCTGTCTTCCATGCTTTCTGTCCTCTCACAGGCTGAAAGCGTCCTGCTGAGGAGGAGCGAGGAACTGCAGGTTTGAGATGCTGACCTCTGCTGCAGCTCCGGTTCACACAGAGCTTTAACCGTCCGTCTGTGCTCACGACAGGGGGCGGAGCTAAATCTGCGGCGACTCAGTGAGGTGAGGACCGGCCTGCAGCTGCAGCTGAAGCAGCTTCAGGACGACCACCAGCAGCTCCTCACACGCACAGAACACACACAGCAGGAGCTAACGCACACACTGAGCATCCTCAGCAGGTAAACACACACACACACAACAGTCGACTGCGGCTCCTCCTGTACCACAGTCACTTCTACATGTTTGTGTGTTTGAGACAGTGAGAAGGAGGTTTCAAGCTCCCTCCGTCTGCAGCTGGAGGAGGTGCAAAGAAGAGAGGAAGAGGTGAAGAGAGAGAACCACAGACTGAGGAGAGAGAGAGACCGAGAGGAGGAGAAGAACTGGCAGCTGGAGACAGACTCACAACGGCGGTACTCTGCAGCAACATCCACCAGCATTCCTCCTGTCTGTGTTCTCCTTAGCAACCCCCTCCTTGTTTCAGGGTGGAGGTGGAGCTCCTGGAGAGTGTCCAGCTGACAGAGAGAGAACATCTGCACCAGATGGAGCTCCTTAGTTTGAAGGTAAAGCCTGGAAGAGCCAAGAGGACCTGGCCACAGACAACTACATGGTGCAGAGCATCATTAGCCAGAAGTCCTCGACCAAAGTTCACGCTCTTCCCCTAGAAAAAGACCAGGTTAGGGTTAGGTCCAAACGGTGTTAAAGGGTTAATGTCTTTTTAAGATATATATATATATATATATATATATTTGTTTACCTTGACCCTGAAGCAGCTCTTAAAAGTATAAGAAAGAGGAATTGAAGAGAAACTTTAATCCGGAGGCAGCTTCCTTTTTGATATTGTTTTGATTATTTATCATTGATTTTAAACTAAACAGTCTTGCTTTGATGAATACTTATAAAAAGTGTTTCAAAAATTGATCAAAGTTTGTTTCTGAATGTGAAGTGAAGGAGAATCTCTTCTGATGTTGTCCTGCAGGGGGCACTAGATAGAGAACAGCTGGACAGGCAGAAAGCAGAGAAAGAGGCTGCAGAATCCAGGGATGCCCTGCAGGAGGTAAAACCTTTTATAGCTTTAGAAATGGGTGGGTGTCATCAGGCTGCTCTTGTCATGACAGTTTTGACCCCGCTCTCTGTGTATGGCCTCCTTAGTGCAGGGGAAGCGTGCTCCACCTCTCGTCTTTAGAAAGCCTGCTGAGGCGGGATCTGGAGGAGAGTCGAGATGGTCTGAAGAACGTTTCCGCTCTTAACTCTGCTCTGGCTTCAGACAAGAGAGCTCTGAACCAGCAGCTGCTGCAGGTAAGCCTGGCTCAGAGGCGTCTGGGCAGCTCTTTGAAGCACCATATCAACTGTCTGCCTCACCTGTGTTTTTGAAGCTCGAAGGCAAACTGTCAGAGAGCCAATTGCAACTGCAAGCTGTGAGTTCAGAGCTGACCTGTCTGCAGAGAGATGTCAGAACTCTCAGGTGAGTGAAGTCATCCACAAATGTATGATGAATAATCCACGATTTATAATGCCACTATGACCACTGTTCAGGGTGCAGAGGGATCAGGATGCCGACATCATCCGTCAGCTGAAAGAGCAGCAGGTGGAGGCTGAGAAAAACTCAGAGGGAAAGGAGAGGGAGCTGCTCCTATTGGAGGAGGACAGAACAAGTGGTGAACAACAGCTAGAAGAGGTAAAGAAGAGCAGTCAATTCTTTTTCCCAGAAAAGTTTCTAAGCTGCAGCTGTCGTAAGAGCTTTGTAGATTCATTACACACCTCATTATTAAAAATAAAGTGAGATGTTTTTGACATGCGCCTTTACAAACATTTATTCTTAGTGTGAAGTTGAACTTTTTACTATAATGATGATGAAAATTTGGTTAAATGTTCTTCTTGTCCTTTATCCCTTTTTGTTTTCCAGCTGTCAAAAGATGAGAGGATATTCTTTAGAACTTTGATGTGTTTTTTCTTTTAGCTTCGATCTCAGCATGTCTCGGTGTGCCAAGAGCTGAAAAAGTTGCAGGAGGAGTTGCAGCAGACAAAACAGGAGGTTACGATTAAGGACGGGCTGCAGGAGGAACAGCAGAGAGAGAGTAGGAGGCTGCTGGAGGTGCTCCAGAGTGAGCGTAGACACCAGGCACAGCTGGAGGAGGAGCTGCATGAGCTCAGGTGCTGGATTTTACCTGAACAAGCGATCAAACCCACCCAGTTTTGTCCAGTTGAAGCCCACTGTTTTCGAGTTCTGCTCAAACAAACTGTTTTGTTGCAGGTCTCTGTCGGTGTCGCTGCAACTGCAGCTCAGCCAGCAGCAGCAGCTGCTCTCTCAGGCCGAGGTGGACCGCTGTCAGCTGAACACTCGCCTCCATGCACTTCAGGAGACTAAGCTCACCTTACAGGGTCTGTTTGTTTAACTATTAGATAATAAAGAGGTGCTGGAGGGAGGTGCACTAAAGCCTCTCCTGAGTGCACAATTGCCATATGTTGTCAATGACGACTGTGTTTGTGTCTGAAGGTGAGATCAAGTGTTTGCGAGGAGAGCTGCAGAGAGAGACAGCCAGCAGAGAGAGAAGCGAGGACGAGAAGGAGGCACTGCAAGAAGACCTGCAGAGACTGACGGAGGAGGTGCAGGAGCTGAGAAAAAGGAGGGCAGAGGAAGAAGAGGAGAAAAAGATGTGGCAACAAAAACAAGAGACATTGGGCGAAGAATTAAGGCTGAGAGACGGGGAGCTGGAGGTCCTGAAGAGACGCACTGAGAGGATAGAAGAGGAGCTGGAAGAAAGGAGACAACAGGTGGAGAGACTGAAGGAGGAGGTGACACAAAGAGGTACCCAAGTCAACCTCCTTCATGAGAGAATAGTGAGTTTAGAAGAGGAAAAGGAGATACTGCAGGAGGCGGCAAGGAGTACCGAGGTCAAACTGCAGGAGGAGGAGGTGAAAAGGAGGGAGGAGGAGGTGCAAAGAGATGGGGAGACTGAGGCTCTCTGTGACAGAATAGAGAAATTAGAAAGAGAAAAAGATGAAATAGAAAAGGAGGTACAGCAACTGACGAGTAAAGCACAGGAGCAAGAGGAAAGCTGGAGGTCAAATGATAAGGAGAGACAAAACGAGATAAGCAGACTGAGAGGAGAAAACTCTTCCCTCCAGGAGCACAGAAAGTTGGAGAAACGACAAATGGAGAAACT
This sequence comes from Adrianichthys oophorus, assembly GCA_036245035.1. NCBI lineage: Eukaryota > Metazoa > Chordata > Actinopteri > Beloniformes > Adrianichthyidae > Adrianichthys > Adrianichthys oophorus. The sequence goes on along the minus strand of BSAI01000005.1, from coordinate 22,092,836 downwards.
GCAAAATGAAAATATTGAGGTGCTGGAGAGGCTACAAGAGAAAACTGGAGAAGTGGAACTGATGAAGGTAAAACTAAATGTGGCTCAGGAGGAGAGGGAGGAGATGAGGGAGGAGGTGCAGAAAAGGGAGTGCAGCCTGGAGAAACAGATGTGTACAGTACGAGAAAGGGAGGAGGAATCGGAGAAGCTAAAGGAGCAGCTGAGGATGGCGAAGGAGCGGGAGGCGGAAGCAGAGAGAGAGCTCCAAGAAATTACTGACAAACTGAAGAAAAAGGAGGTGAGGGAGGAACAGCTGGAGGTGCTGCTTAGAGAAAACAGGGAACTTTTGAAGCAGGAGGAAAGAGGACGAGAAGAAAGTGAAAACAGGATCTGCTCCTTGATCAAAGAATTACAGGAGGCGCATGCCGTAAACCAGGGAGCAAAGAGGAGAAGCACAGAAAAGCAGGAGGCCCATGAGAGACTGCAGGAGGAGGTGAAGGACTGGCAGGAGCAAGCAGAACAAAGTGTGAAACAAGTGGCAAAACTTAAAGAAACCCTGAAGGGGAGAAATGAGGAGGTGAATCAGCTGAAAGCAATGCTTGATGAAAAAGAAGAGGAGTGGAAAGAGCAGGAGGCTCTCAGCAAAATGGAGAAGGATAGGAGGAGAAGGCTGGAAAACAAGCTAGTAGAGGTTGAGGAAAACAACACCACGTTAGAGAAGAAAGTGAGACTGATGCAAGCGGAGAGGGATAAAGATGGGGAGGCGCTGAGGAAAGCTGGAGAGGAGTTAAAGATGTTGAAAGAAAACCTGGGAAAAAGTGAAAACAAAGAGAGAGAGCAGGTAGAAAGAGTGAGAAGAATGGAAGAGGAGAAGAAGATGTTGAATAGCAGTTTGAGAGAGATGGAGGAGGACATAAAAGCAGAGAAAGAACAAGTGTGGAGAGTAAGGAAAGAGAAGAGCAGTCTGGAGGACAAATTAAAAGAAAAAGAGAGAGAAATAGATGAGTTCAGGGGTTTGCTGAGAAGTAAGGAGGAGAAATTTAAAGAGGTGAAAGAGACGGATAGGAAAATGTTGGAGAATGAAAGAAATCGGCATCTACTGATGGAGGACAAAGGGAAGACCAGGGTAAAAGAGCTTGAGGAGGAGAAGGAAGACCTTTTCCTGAAGTTAATGAAAAAGGAAGAAGAAGTAAAAGAACTCCAAGAGGAGGTGCAGAGGGAGAGGATCACAGCAAGGGAGGAGTTAGATAAAAAGAAAGAGGAGGTATTTAATGTACAAAGGGAATGTGAGGAGGCGCAGGAAAGTCTAAAATCATTGAAGAGGGAAATTATGTCTCTCCAAGAGGAGGTGAATCAAAAGCAAAAAGAGAATGAGAAGGCACAGGAGAAGGTAAAATCACTGAAGAGAGAAGTGATGTCTCTCCAAGAGGAGGTGAAACAAAAGCAAAAAGCGAATGAGAAGGCACAGGAGAAGATGACAGTGTTAAAGGAGGACATGCACCAGAAGCATTTAACAAAAGAAGCAGAGTGGAAAGCTAAGGACATGGTGAACAGAAATGAAGCTCAGGAGCTACAAAGGCAAAGAGATGAGGCACAGGAGGAGCTGGAGAGGAGCAATAAGGAGATCTATAAACTTAAAGAGGAGTTAGAAAAGGAACAAAGAGAAAAAAAGGACATTCAGGTTGAGCTGATAAAGAGGAGTGAAGAGGTTGGATTGCTAAGAGAGAAAATAAAGGAGGAGCTCAGCAGGACCAAGAAGAAGGAGGAGGAGGAGGAGACAGAAAAACAACAGACAAGACAGAAGACCAAGATTGAACTGGCCACTTTAAAGGAGGAACTGCACAAGGAACAAAGGGAGAAATTGGAGACACTGGAGGAGCTGGAAAGGAGGAGAGAGGATGTCACTGTGCTTAAAGGAGAGGTGAAGAAGGAGTGCATAAAGAAGGAGGAGGTGCAGGAAGAACTAAGAAGAGTGCAGCACAGCTTGGGGCAGAAGTCTCAGAATCTGAGCTCCCTTCAGAGTCAGGTAAACTTGGAAACAGCACCCCCTCGTGGGCTAACAAATTACAACAAGATAAAAATCGGATTAAAATTTTGATGAAACAATGAATTTTTAGGTTTTTAAAACGATTGAATTCTAGTTTTGATCATATTTGATCCTCTCCTGGGAATGTTTATTTTTTGTTGAGACAGAATTAAGTTTAATTTAAAGGATGAAACGAGCTGTCAACTGTCCTTCAGGTGACAGATCTGAGTCTCAGCAAGGATCGAGTAGAGGAGGAGAAGCAGCAAATGAAAGAAGGCCTGCAGGTGGCGCTGAAGGAGATGAACTTGCTTAAGGTTCTCCTGCAGGTACCGTCCCCTGCTGTCTTATAGATAAAGTATATGAATCGTTACTTGGGTGGCATTCCAATTTGATTCAAAAATCAAGATCTACAATTCACAGATCAAACCACAATACTTACTATTCAATATAATATGTTTGAATCTGTACTCTGTTTTTCTTTTTACTTGATGCATGAAAACTAAAATATGTATTTAATCATCATCATTATTATCTATATTTAGATCATGCTAGCAGATTCCTGACTACCAGAGAAAATAAATATTATCCAGTCATTTGTTTAATCCAACAAAAACTACAATTCCCAGAACCCCACCCCTTCACACTTATGTTCCCTGTAGATACCAGAAGGAGCTAATTCAGTAACATGCATTGTTTGGGAAATATTCAGGTTTAGAAATGTTCTCTATAGAGGAAAAATCTGCATTGCTGGCAGTCAGAAGAATATGACATCACGTAATTGATCACAAGAAATTGTTAAAATCTTAGTTTCAGATCCATTTTTTAAAACAAATTGTGTTGATTATATTTAAAACAAAATATTTTTTTCAGAGCTTACTTAAGTAAACTGAGCTTCAATCTTTTTTTTATCTACAAAAACACTTGATAGTTATACTTTGAAAATGAAAACTTTTACTGACTCTTTCTTTTGAAAAAAGAAATTTCTTTCATAAACAGGTTATTTAGTTTATATACTTAAAATCCATCATTCTGCAATTTTTGAGTAATAACTAAATTGCCTAAAGTGTATTACACTCCATTATATTTATAAAGATTTACGAATCAGCGATTTGAGACGTCGCAAATATTTGTACTGAATTTTTCTGGAACAGATTCTGAGTATCTGAGTATTCGGATACTCGTTACAGCCCTACTCATTAGTCTGATCGAGCGGTGCCCAAACTCCAGCAGATTTTGTTTCTCATTATCTGCTACTTGTATCAATCAGGAAAGCCATGCTGAAGGAGAACTGCTGAGGAGCACACTGGAGGAGAAAAAGAAGGAGGTGGGGAGAACTAGACAGGAGAACCTGCGGATGGAAGAGAGGCAAGAAGAACTGGAGGAGCTGAGAGTCAGGGTCAAAGTCCTGGAGAAAAGGAGGATGGAGATGGCAGAGGAGCTAGAAAAGGCAGATGAGAGGAGGAGGGAGGCTGAGGAGTGGTGGAGGAGCAAAGTGAAGGAAGTAGAACAGGAGAAGGGGATGATGCAAAGCACTCTGTACACAGAAATACAGACGCTGACGCGTGCACAAGAGGAGCTGCTGAAGGAGTCAAGGTCCAAGCTTCAGGACAGTTTGAGGGAGCTTGAGGAGGCGAGGATTGAGCTTAGCCAGAACAGAGCCTTGTTGGAGGAGCAGAAAACTCGGATCACTTTCCTGACTGCAGACAGAGAGGAGTCGGTGGAGCAGAGGAGGGACAGCCAAGAGGAACTAGGGGAGGTTAGTGTGATCACAGAGGTACTGTTTTCTCTCATAAAGGAGCCGCTCATGTCTGTGTTATGTTTAAGGTGAAGCAGGAGGAGATCAGGTGGCAGCTCCAGCAGAGGGAGGCTCAGGTAAGGTTTCAGGTCCTCCTGCGCCATGAGTTTGAACACCAGAACTGTTTCAGATGAAGTCTGTCCTGTGAGCAGGTGGGCAGTTTGACTCTCAGGGTCCAGGAGCTGCAGGAGGACAGAGATCAACTCCGATTGGCTCTAGAACAAACAGAGGCAGAGCTTACTGGCTCCAAGCGAGACCAGAGCCAAGGGGCGGGGCCTAACCCTGACGAGGTCCTTGATTTGTCATTTGTGAGAGAAAAAAAAAACGGCTTGTGAACGAATCGTCAAAGCTGTGTGAAATGTGCGTTTGCAGACTGTAGGGGGCAGACTGGAGGTCCTGCAACGCCTGGTGGCTGAACTGGAGCTGAAACAGAAACGACTGCAGAAGAAGAACTCAAATCTAGAGAAGCAAAAAGACAGACTGAGGAAAGACAGAGAAGTTCTGAGAGACGCATTGAAACAGGTATTTATCCACACAAAGAAAGAAGAGAATGATGGCTTGTTTTTGTCAGAAAAAGGGTCTAAAGTTAAATGTGTTGTGGTGCTCTTCAGGTTGAGCTGGAGCGTGGGAGGCTTAGCCAGCAGCTGACAGACAGCAGAGGATCTCAGGTTTGTCAAAGTGACCTTCATTCAGAGGGACATAATGGCATGGTGTGTCTTTGTGCGGTTTTCTGTCATGTGTGTGTATGTTTGTGCGATCAGGTGTTCGCTAATGCTACAGAAGAAGATTGTCTGCGCCGCAGAGTGAAGGAGCTGGAGGACCAGGTGAGCATGTGTAGAAGGTCAGTTCAGGTGTTGAATCAAAAATACTGATGATGTCCCTATGCCCCGCCTCCCAAGGTGAGTCAGCTTCGTCTTTCTTTGGTTGTGGACCAGCAGCAGAAGGCAGAGTTTATCCAGCAGTCATCCAGAAACAGCCAATGGCTGCTCTCGCTAAGACGGGACCTCAACGATTCGCTGTCCACTGTCACTCGCCGTCCAATCCCGTCTGTCCTGGAGTCCGAGACGCAGAGGTTGGACCGCAGTCTGAGGGAGGAGGAGCTTAGAATTTCCTTGAGCCGATCGTGAAGCCAGGACTAACAAAACCTGGAACTGAACTTGAAAACGATGATTGTATTTGTTGGGAAACAGAAAGTAGGTTCTCCCCCATTGTAGGAGCACTTTTCTGAAAGACGTCCTGCCTTTGGAGACCACATCTTTCCTGTTGATGGGCCACAACATCCGGCCTTTGGGGCTTGAAATGATCAATTTAAAGGATCCGATCCTCATTTTGAGTCTATGTTGACTCACATTCTGAAACCGTTTACCTCAAAGTTTCCTCAGGTGAAATCTCAGGACTAAAGTTCACTCCTTCCTTTTTTACTTTATTTATTATAAGATTTTTTTTTCTAGGACCCAGCGAGCTTTATTTTAGTTCAGATAAGCTGTGATCCTATGAAAAATTCACCAACGAATAAAGCTTTTATAGATTCTAACTGTGAACTTTTCTGCTTTGCTTTTTTTTAAATGCTCCACATGTTTTGTTCTTTTCTTATATTGTCAGTGTGTCAGCTTCACACCAAAACACATGTGCAGGTGAAGGATGCTGCTTTCCACATACCAGATCTTGTTTCTTTTATTCAGAGGAGCTGGAGGAAGTAGCTGAGGAGAGGGAAGTCTGGGCATCTTTGCCCCATGACCTGATGGATGGATGTTTCCTTCTTTTACAGCGCAGAGATTTAGCTCTCCTCCACGTTGACAGTCCTGATCTATACTTACTTAATCTGTCTGAGAACAAGGTGTTTCCAGCTGTGGCCTCAGACCAAGGTTGTGTCCGAATTCCTTCACTGCTTTCTACTGATTTGTAAGGCTGTCTGAATTCTAAAATCCAGTGTCCTAGAAAGTCTGGTGAAGACAAAAACAAAGTATTTTAATGTTATTATTGTAAATCATCCAAGATTTCATCTTCGTAAAATGTTCAAATGTATCTAAAAAATTTGCATAAAAATTGCATTTAAAAAAACAGACTCTCCAGGATTTTGAGATGTTGCAATCGCAATAGTTAATGCAAATTTAAGCAAACTTTGCGAATTGATGCACACCCTTCACTGCAACTTTGACCAAATTACGACGTTGCTTGACAATCATTTCAGGTGTGGCTCCTTCCTGGGAGCCGTGTTCTTATTTATTTATTTTTCTAATCTTTCTTTAGCTGTTTTTCTTTTTCTCTTCATGCCGTGCGTGAATGGTCTACACATGTGTTTGCGCTGAGTGCGTGCCTGTGTGTGTTTGTTGGGGGGGGGGGCTTTTACACGCAGCAGCAGCATCAAAACATGAACAGGGTATGAGGAAAAGACAGAGAGCCCCAGGTGAAACAAGAAACTAAATCAACAAAAACCTAAAGAAAGTGAGTGACAAAAAAAAAACCCAGCAAAATCTGGAACCGTTTTACCGTTATTGGTAATACAAAGGAATAATGTCATTACTATAAGAAGAATATAAAGTTAGATAGTCTCGTGCTATATAGTTTATTAGTAGTTCGAGGAGGGAGGGAATTTAGACACCACTGGAGATGCAGGATCTCATCCTAGGAGCTCACAGCTTTAAAGAGCCGCTATAAGAAGAGGACATCCCTAAAAAACAGTTATAGTGCTTCTCCTCTGACGTCACACCTGCACACTTTCACTTTCATTATCTTCTATGCATCCAGTAGAGAGGTTTCTGTGATCCGTGATTATTTTTTTCTAATGTGATGAAAATACTTTTTTTTCCCCCTAGCTGTGAAACCCTTCATCAGCAGGAATTTAAGTAATACACTTACTTCATTCTTCATCATTTTTCATTTTCTAGCTCAAATTAAAAAACTTGTCGTTTTCAAGGACATAGTTTCTGCAAAGCGGCAGGAGTAGATTAGAAACTTGCCTCTAAATTGCCTCTTGATTCACAGTGACTTGAATAAAGAAATACTCAGAATGCGTTTTTGAGTTTAATAATAAGAAATGTCCATCATCAGGAAAAATGCCACAAGAATATGTTGAAAAGACCCTTTTTATCGGAGTGGTTATTTAAAAGCACTTTTGTGCCAAATCAGAACTGTTGTGTGTGTGTGTTATCTCCTTGCAGTCGGTCTGTTTCATTTGTGTTTGCGCGTCTGTGTTGCATCAGTCATCACGCTCCGCTGTCAGCTGATCTCCAGGAGGGTTTGTGTGGCCCATGTTCCCTTTGACTCTCAGTGGCGGGTCTCCTCCTCCTCGCTCTTCATCATGTTGCAGTGAGTGATGGAGGGGGGGGGGGGGGGGGGGGGGGGGGGGTGTTTGTTTATGGACGCCACATGTCTCTCTGTCACTCAGCAACAGGTATTTTTACCCCGCACCTCCCCCTTTTCCCTTCTCCTCCTCTTAGTTCTTTCTCTCTATACCAAGTTGAGACACATTTGGATCCTCAGAACCAGGCTCGTCAGGCTGTTTTCTAGTCTTGTGACCCCCAAACGGCAGGTATGTAGGTGAGTTTGTTGTTTTAGAGTCAGAAAATAGAAGTGGGATTACAGGTCACAGCTGACCTCTGTGACCTCAAACCACCTAAGGAGAAAAGCTACAGAAGAAATGTCTTTGTGGTAAAATTAATGCATCATTTTGTGCTTTTTTTCCCCCTTTAATTACTGATGTTTTGCTAACATAAAAGAAACCTGCAAATCAAACAGAAGACTTGAAAATCAAGTGGACATCTATAGGTGGAGGGAATTTGTGTTTTATCCATATATGTTATAAAAATGTAGGGACATGTTGGGCGAAACATCTGAAGTTAAAACAGTTATTGTACTTTGAAGCCATTAAACTTACTTGATTTAGTGAAAAATAAGTAGGTTATAAATGCTGTTTATTTACCTCTGATAAGCCCCAGTCGAAGGGATTGTAAAGAATCCTTAATATAAAGGAAAAAAGAATAAAAACAAATATTAAGAACTGATAAAATCCCACAAAGATCCCAGGAATGAAAGTAACTTGGGATTTATTTACCAAAAAAGCCTAGGTAAGTAGAGGAGAGAAGTCAGCCCTGGTAACAGAAGATGCTTAGGATTTGAATGCAGATCCATGTGCTCTGGAAAAATAAGGAAAAATCTGCAAACAAAGATGGCAGAAGACAAGAGAGAAAGAAAAACCTCACACTCCAACAAAAGCATTTAAAAAAGAAGAGAAAGCACAACCCCAAAAACCTTCAATTACAGTCTTAACCATGACATCCCTGTTTCTGTGCCACTAGTTAAAGTTTTATTCAACTTTTTGCTTTTACCAACAATGTGCGATTTATTATTGTCAATTCCCAGGGGGAATATTTCACTTAAACTTAAAGCTTTCTCATTATTTTTGAATGGAACTTAAATTAGTGTTGTTACAAACAACAAACTTTTAGTTTTTCCAAAATACACCCTCCATCTCTGCCCCTGTCCAACCTGCTGGTTTTCCATCTAAATACCTGATTAAGTGATGTCAGGTTCTCAATTGCCTGAGCACACCTGTCCAAATCCCTCTTCTTAAAAAGGATAAATCCTCACTGAGGAAACTGAACAAGAAGTGTCTCCTTTAAAAAAGAAAATAAAATTTACTCTATCATAAAAGAAAGATCTGGCGCTCCTTTAAAGATGCACTCTGATCATCTTTTGATGTGTTGAAGTGTTCCCAGTGGTCTTTTAAATTATGTTTATTCAGTTTTTAGGCAAGATTTAAAAAATAATAATCTTATTCAAGGACATCTCTCTGCAGAGTGAAAGTAGTTCTTTTAAAATTCCTCACTGAGTTGTGGGTTACTGAGAGATCTCTGTTTACACACTCTCCTCCTAGTTTACAGTCTACTAAGCTAACATTACCAGTGCAACAAAAATGGCAAACAAAATTGGAGCTTTTCACTACATCACAAATAAGTTCTTTTTGAAACTACATTTTTTTCGTCTGTTCCTGATTCACAACAATTTGAATTAAAAAAATACTCAATGCACAAGAACATGTAACAAACACACAAAACCCCACAATTTTCATTGGAGTGGGATTGATAAGCATTGATAACTGATTGTTTGAAATTAAAACCATCAAAGACTTACCTACCGTCAAGTATTTGAACGTGTCACTCGTGGTTTGTAATCCACTGCTGTTTTAAGGAGCAATTTTGCAGCTGTTGTAGATTATATGGTGTAATGGCAGCAAACAGAACTTTCTATTTTCTCACCTAAGATGTCAGACTTTTATTTTTAACTTTCAGTTCATATTGTTTAAGATACCTTTACTTTTTTATTGATAAGGCACTTGCAAAAGCACTTGTCGGGGTCCACTTTTGGAAGTGTGTAAGATTGACGCTGTCTGCTGTTTATGTAGATCTTATGACAGTTGGGTGGAATTCTGAAAAGCCACAGATCTCCTTTGACTTCTATGAACTAGAAATACATTTATATTAAAGCTCAGTCTAAAAGCAGCCTTCTCGGGCTTGGCTAATTTCTGGAGACAGGTGAGAGTGAGAAGACAGTAGAACTGGGCATGAGGATGCATCTTTTTGAGCATCACCTGAGATCTTCTGACTTCCTCTGCAGGAGCTTACCCTTCTTTTAGCATCAGTTTCATCCCCAAACTCCCATTTGCTTACATGGATGAAGCCATATTTGGGGCTCGCTGAAGCAGCTGGAGGACTGCTGGAGAAGGGAGTGACTGAAATCTCCTGATACTGCAAGAATGCAGAGTGTTATGTTTGTAGTCTGGCAACAGCATCACCGACAGCTGATGGACTCATTATAATATTCTGCATTCTCCGTTTGGCTTCCTTGTCTGCACTTCAAGTTCAACCTTCTTATTGAGAAGATCTGAGAAAAGACTCAATGTTTTCTATCGCTTCTGCTCTTCAATATCTTTGATACAAAGATTTTAGGGCCTGAGCTTTAAAGTAATTTTTTGATCTATTTTCAAAGCGTTCCCAGTGGTCTTTTCATTATGAAGATGCCCTTTTTAGCCGAAATGTTTTTTTAAAAGTGCTATTTTTTTTAGAACGTAGCTTATGCAGAGCAGTTAGAAAATTCACATCTGATCTGCTGTAGTGTTGGTGAGTAAGCCTGCACTCATTTCCCATCATCCCTTTGTTTACACTCTCTCCCGCTGGCTTACAGCATCTCACAACCTAACATTAGCGGTGCAACAAAACTGGTGAGCAAAATTGGAGCAGTCGCACAGTTTACAGCCAGATGCTAAGTCAGACGAAGAAAACGAAGACGGTCGTTGATTTATATGACTGCAAGTGGATCCATTGGAGCAGAGTGGAGCAGGGCGCTTGTGGCCCACTGGCTGTAGCCCCTATGTCACTGCTACAAGCTTTTTCAAACGGCCTTTTTCCCTCTGCTCCTGATTTACAATGATTTGAATAAAGAAATTCTCAGACATGCAGTTTTATTCTTAATTTTCTTCATATGTGGCCTACATCAAGAACATGTTAAAAGCATCATTTTCATCGGAGTGGGTCTTTAAGAATTGCAATTCGATATTGCCTCGTATGCAAAACTAATCAAAAGACTTGCAGGTGTTAAAAAACTAGATCTGTATATTCAGCTGGTTTTAACAAGGTTGTTGCTTATGTTTGGATTAAACAAAGAGGAAGAAACCCTACTTTGAGTTTGAAGTAGCAAAAGTTAAATAAAATGTAACATTGAATTGAAATTAATTTCTCAGAGGAGAAATTCACCTGTCACAGCAGTTCAAGAGAAAAACAAACAACACAAACCAAAAATCACCAAATAATCCAACAAATGAGTGAATGGATACAAAAGTAGACAGTTTTGATAACCTTGTTACATTCAGGAGTCATGCAGGGTAGTGGCAGTGGGAATAAGTGACCTGTGGTAACGTCTGAATCTGTTGCTAATATTGGAACTTCTCACCGTCGGCTGCAGTGGATGATCTGCTGTCCATGATGGATCTGAGCTTGGTTAACATCCTCCTCTGATGCTGTTCCTCCATCAGAAGCTGTGTTTTGATGTTGCATCATCTGCAGAAAAATCAAATGATTGTGCTTTTATTCCTGCAGGTTTCTCTGTTGGACAGAAGCTGGCGTCTGCAGCACTGCCTCCATGAAACTGGCTCAGATTTTGAATCGGACAAGCGGCATCTTTGCAACCATGAACAAACATCTTCATGCAAAGATAAACAACTTCAAAGCAAACAGGAAATAGGAAACGTATTTACTCTGTAAAATATCTTAGTTTTGGACTGGGGTCATGATGAGTGGACGTTGTGAAGAGGTGAACGGAGAAGAAGCAGAAGAAAGTTTGAACCTCTGTCCTTTTACCACCTTAAGTACCATCGCTGTCCAGGCTGGTCAGTCTCAGACTGTCATCTCTGTCTTAAAGGTATGAAAAAATCAAATCCAAAACATACAATATTTGAGTGAAATAATTTTTGTGATGGTCTCTAGAAATGACTAATCATAGTCCACAAGTTCTTTTGAAGACTTTTTTTGAATGTTGATGGGAGCGTTTACACTTATAGCCATGTTACCAGTTAACCAGGAGCTTCAAATCAATCTACACCTTCACTGCTATGAAGACATTTTGGAGGACTGGATTTTTATTTATGTATTTATTTTTTATAACTGGGCATAGGTTCAGGCCCACCAATGAGCAGATGTGATGTTTACATTAGGTCTGGTCATATAGTATGAGGCAAAATAAACCACCGTAGAAAATAATCTGCACAATCCTTGGGTGGAAACACTTATAAAACTCTTGGACACTTTCCATTTCCTGTTTGCATTCAAATCAGTCTTCATAGCCCACAGGTGATGTGTTTTCTGGCCTGACTTTAGTTCATTTATTTGGATGTTTCACTTGTTAATGCTAATGGTAGTTTGTGTGCACTCTCAGAGTGGATCTCTGGTCCACCTTCAGCTGGTCCAAGTCCAGCCAGGACTTTGTGAAGTCGGATCGAATCAGAAGGAAAACGAGACGTTGATTCAGGAGCAGCAGCAGCTGCTGGAAAAGCTTAAGGTACACAGTCATCTGAATATAACCTGAATCCACAGATCTGTAAATGCCCGTTCTATCATCTGGAATGACCATATTAAAGCTGATATGATCACATGGCATTGTGATGTTGTTATGAAATGGCATGAGTTATTTTGCTGATTTAATACATTTGGAAAATATTCATCTCATAAATCATAAAAAAATTGTACATGCTTCTGTTTGCTGAACTGAAATATTTTTATTTTCCTCAAAATTGTATAAACAAAACCTCTTTTGTAAAGCTGACTCTAACCATTTCAGAAATGCAGATTAATATGTTTTGACATCTTTGTTTTGTAGTACATACACACTTATGAATACAAAGATAGCCCAACATATTTTAAAATGCTTTTCTGAAAAATGACAGTCAAATGAAAAAGTGGGTACATTCTAAAAAATAGAAACGTGGATTGAAATTGATTTTCATGAATCACAAAACTTGGCTGCAAAAAAGCCTATTAGTAATTTGCAAAGCTAAAAAAAATAAATGAATCAGACACCAACTTCATCCATGCCCCCTAAATAGCTGGTGACCACTGCTTCAGTGCATTTTATACAATCTCAGATTTTATTTTTTTGGACAGAAAATAAGTAAATAAATGAATACAAATTGTTGATTCAATAAATAAATAAATAAATGAGGAAATTAAATTAAAAAAGAAAGAGAGAATAAAAAATGCTACAATTGAATTGCAAATAAAAATGTCATCTGGATTATGAAGAACTATTATTCTAACTATTAATATAAAAATACTTCCTTTTTTTTAATAGCTTAATTTTGTGAATGATGTTTAGCATTTAAATGTATTAACGAGGTCCAGTTCATGTTGGTTTAACGCCCTAAAAAATGACAGAAATGATATTCTTATGTTATATCTTCATTTGGTTTAAAAAAAACAAATCTCAGTGATGACTTATTTTAGTAATTTTCTGGATTTCCCTAACATTTAGACGATGTGATTACAGAAACATGAAGCTGAGGTTTTAGCTGCAGTGGAAAAGAAAGCTGAGGAGTCAAACAGGAGAAGTCAAGGAGCTACAGAGCAAGGAAAGAAATGGGAGGAGGAGGAACGGTTGAAGTTTGCCATGAAAGCATCTCTGACAGAGGGATGGTCGCTGCTCCTCCACCTGCTTGGAAGACGGCTTAAAGTTCTGAAGCTGGCGTCAGACTTCTACCATCAAGCCTCAGTGGTAAAAAGAAGGAGCTTTCAGTCATTATTTCAATTATCATTTAAAATATCTTTTCTTTTTTTGAGTGATTAACTTTTATAAATTCTTTGTTTTTGCAGCAGCACATTCAGTGGTGATGTTTAACACAAACATACATAGATAACAATACTGTAGATTTACCCTTCAGCAGGTCAACATTAAATGTATCTATCCCTTTAAAGCTTCATTTTTCTTCTATTATATATTGATAGATATTTTTATGTCATTGTCAATCAATCAATAACTTCATTCATGTAGCACTTTTAATCAACATGCCGTCAAACACATTAGTTGAAACAACAAAAAGTCACAAGACAAATTAGATTAAAAGCAGCAACAATAAAAAACAGACATAAAAAGGAAGGACATGATTTGAATAAAATATAAGGAGAAGGTGGACAGGGTAAATATGTGAGAATGATCAACCATAAAAGCCATAAAATACTTAAAAACCCATTAAATAAATAAATAAATCAACAAGTTGATTAGTGAATTGGTACAATGAAAATGAAAAAAGCTCTTTGGTCCTTGCAACATTCATTCCTAAAAATAATAGTTTTCCTTTAATCCTTTTACAACTAAATAAATCCAATATAACACATAAAAAGTGCATCATTTGGTCACTTAAAACAGGAAATTATAATTAAGGCGTCACCATATAAAAGTGCATCAAAGCCATCAAAAAAACAGGATTCACAACTCATGTTAAACCGTTAAAACCAGAGAAAATGACAATAAATGTAAAAGAAAACCCGCATAACCAGAGTACAGTGAATTAAAAAACAAAAACACATCCATGATTGCACAGTTCAAGCAGTCCAGAAGAAGATTCCAGATTTAATTTTTAAAATTTTTTTTTACCCATGATTAGAATAGTTATTGCAGTGAGGTTAAATCTGTTTAAAGCTGAGTCTTTTTGTCCTTGCTTCGCTCGACCTGTAGCGTTTGCCTGAAGGCAACAGTTCAACCAGGGAGTGTCTGGGGTGTGAAGTGTCTGATGATGTTGAGCTGTGGAAGATTTCCAGGATTGGGAGAGGGAAGCCAACAATCTTTCGGGTGGAATTGATGACCTTATAGCTTTTCTCTAAGTCACTATACAGCTGCTGAACCAAATGCATATGTCAGTATATTCTTGATGGAGGCATTTTCTTGTTTATTTTGAGTATCGTTAGGAATTACAGTCTCAGCAGTTTAGTGGTTTTTAACATGTTCTTGTGGCATTTTTTTGTTGATGGAGGACATGTATAAATAAAATTAAGCCTAATAATTGCATTTTAGGAGCAAGAAAAAAAAGAGACAAAACTTGTAGGTGTGACACTGAATGGCAAGCCACAAGCTCCCTCCTGTTCCACTCCATTCTGATGCATCCGCTCGTAGACGACCAGATCCATGTACCACTTCGTTTTCCATTATATTTATAATCTAATCTAATCTAATCTAATCTAATCTAATCTAATCTAATACAACACAAAACAATATATAATAGGTGAATTTCCACAAAATCTGGATTTTTTTTTGCTTTTCCTGAATTTTGGTCAATAGGAAACTGTTTTGTTTTTTTTAAGGTTGAAGGTTACAGACACCTTGTGTCTGTAAGAAAACCTGATGTTTTTGTGAGTCTCCTGTAAACACCTAAAAGCTGGCAGCACGCAGGAAATTATATATATTTTTTGTGGATCTTCACCTTGTCTGCAGTTCGCTGCCAGCATTGACAGATTTGAGGGTCTGCAGGTGAAACCAGGCGAGGACGGTCTGACTGTGACACTGCTCTCCTATAACACCATGAGGAAAGGTAACCAGAGTTCATGTTGACCCTCAGGATCAGCTCTGGTATTTATAGTCAGACTATTAACTGCAGTGCTGAAAGGACAGGTTTGGATATAGAATTGATTTCTCATAAACATCTTCCTCAGAAGTCCAGCACCATTTAATAAACAATCACTTCTTAATAAAAAAACTTGATGCTTTTCAGCTGGAGAAGTGTTGGTTTCCTTTGACGGAAATGTGCAATGTTCCAATAAAATGAACATGTTTTCACTTTTTAGATCTTCTGAAGAAATCCCTTGGTGTTCTAACCAGCAGCAGCATTCTGCTCCAGGAGCTCCGAGTGCTGCGAAGAATTGAGGCCTTCCAGAGGAAGGGAGAAGTACTGCAGGTCACAGAATGGAAAGAAGTGGAGGAGGAGGAAGAAGAGGTATTGCATCTCTTTTGGCAGTAATATCTGATTTTAAAAGATACACAGAACACAAACGGATTTTCTTCTGCACTGATCTGCATCTGTTCTTGATGTACATCTTAAGCCTTTTTTATTCATGTTTAATTTGGATTTTAGACATTTTTATAACATTTTCAACTCTGATCAGCTGAGTTGTGAGCTGTAAACCTTTTCTTGTTATTGCAGTACCAAAAAAAAAAAAAAAAAATTCAAACTTGGGCTGTTAAAAAGTGAAACAAAGTTTTTCTTCTGAGCAGATCACAGGTCATTTCAACAGATTGGCCCTGGGCTTTGAGAAGGTTGAGGGCTGGAGAAGGTTTTCTGTTTTATTCTCCTGTTTTTCCCAACTCTTTGTTATCCCTCATTCTTTGGAATGTGTAGTTTAGTTTAAGTGGAAATCTGAATGATTTTAATGTCTCAGGGTTCCCAGCGGAGCAGGCAGGTTTTGCTGAGGCTGGAGGAGCTGGTGGAGGAGCTGCAAGATCGCAGGCGGAGGGCGGACCAGGCAGTCGGACTGCAGCTCCGGAGGATGGAGGAGACCTCAGTAAGAATCGAGTCTGATGTAAGGAGCAAATGCAGTACTGTGGCTGGGTTCATTTGTTCTGTGAGGACAAAACCATGTTTGAAAATAGCAATTATATTTGCTAAAAAGTAGAGATGGTTCAGTTTTGTCTTTAGTTTATTTATTTATTCCAATTTTGCCATTTTTTTTTTTTTTTGGCTGCTGCTAATTGTTTCTACTCTGAACAAACAAACAAAACATTTTCACATTAACTTTAATATCCCAAAAATAAATAGTTCTGGGCTTCCCCAGGGTAAAGAAATGATAATAATAATAATAATAATAATAATGTGTTTTATTTATATGGCACCTTTGTGAACACTCAAGGTCTAGTCAGAAAAACCAAAACACAGTGTGTTAAAGAATGAAAATATGAGAAACAGCATTAAGTCAACAATTAAAAAAACAGTTAAAGTGTCATAAACTGAATCTACAGCTATAAATATATGTTTTGAAAACTGGGAAAGTGGGTGCATATTTGTAGATCAGAGGGGAGGGAGTTCCAGAGCGGCTAAATGCTCTCCCCCCCATAAAAGTGAGACAAAAATAAAGCAACCAGCCGAAGAGAGGTGGAGGACCTGAAGGAGCCAGCAGGAGAAGAAAGGAACCAAAAGTAAAATGTTGGAAACATGAATTGTTTTATACTTTTAACGCCTTCATGCCTGACTTTATTTCCAATTTTTTAAAAGAATATTTGTCAGTGATGCTAAATTAAAGTCGTGGATTTGATGTTCCGTTGCCAGTTAGTATAGAGTGCCATTTGTCTCACGTGTGTAAGAAAGTGTGACTTTAAACATTTTTCTTCTTTAACCCTTTAACCAGCCAACCAAGACAAAATCAGGAAAAAAATCATGTTTTTTTCTGCTGCCCATTGCCTTGGGGGAGTAATACACACAAATCAATGTTTAAATAATATGTTTTCTAAAATACTCTACTGTTTGGTTGAACAGGCAGTTAAGGGGTCAAGCAGAAATCTGTCATCAAAGAAAACAAACTTCTGTCAAACTTTAAACCAAATCAATGTTGAATTTTTCTTTCAAATAAAGAAGATTTTTGTTAAAATGTAGAATAATTCAAATGTATCTTATTTCCACGACAGCAGCGGCTTTTAGCCCAGCAGGACTGCAGTCCCACAGTTCTAAGAATCCAGGAACAAAACCTGCAGTTTGAGTCTTCACCTCCAGTCCTGCTGTCCAAGATCAATGCAGAGGAAACTCAAGACTCAAACCCAGGATCCAGACCAAACCAAAGCAGATCTGTGGAACCCAGAAGCAGGTGTGAGGACTCCAGAAAGTTCCAGTCAAGATCCACGTCAAACTGGAAGTTTGAAGTTGAGGCAGATCAGAGCCCAAGCTTAAATTCAGAGTTGGCAGGAGGTCTGAACCTGCAGGCTGGGTTCTCGCCTACACCCAAGTCTCACAAGACTGTTGATCTTCATTCAGGATTAGGACCAAAAGTGGACCAACATGTTGGGTTAGACCCCATTTCTGGATCTAGACAGCTTCAAGCAACAGATCAGAGATCTAACTGGAGATCAAATGAAACTGAAAACCAACAAGCTGGGTCAAGATCAGTTGGTCCAAAAGTTCACAGACTGTTGACCAAGTCCAGATCAGATGAGTGCAGAAAGTTCAGCTCAGGATTTGAATCAAGTCTGAAGCCGCACTCCAGATCACAGAACAGAGAGGAGAAAACGCTGCAAACCAGAACAGAGGAGACCAAAGATCTGCTGACTGAATCCAGAATGGACCCTGAGTCCAATTCAGAAGGAGCCCACAAGTCAGATGTCAGAAAGAATCTGAAGAACAGATGCAGGACTGAAGGAAATCCAGCATTTGGATTTAACCTGAAGCCAAATTCTAGATCAGAAACAAGTCTAAGTGCTGGATCTGGATCAGAGGAAACCAGAAACCCAGAATTGATCCTCAAACTGGAAGAGACCAAAAACCTCGAGTCAGGGTTCAGACCCAAAGCAGAAGTTCAGTCTGAATCTGGATCACATGAGAAGCCTCGATTCAGAGCAGAGGACAAGTCCAGGTCCAGTTTTCAGGTGAGAATCTGGTTTGGTTTCAAGTTTTCACAGATCTCCATGCAGAACCAGTTTCAGGTTTTCCAGAAGATCTTTGAAGAGAATGTGTACTATCTCACACGAGTTTTTCCGTTTTGGGTTCTTGATAAAAAAATGGCCGGAATTCTTTTGGCTGCATTTTATAGGATGCAACTCTAAAGCAAATCTCACTGTATAAGCACCCACACAAGAGCTGAGACTCCCTGAAATCCTGATTCTCATTGGCCTCTGAAGGAAAGTTTATGTTTCTGATCAGTTCTTCAAATCTTTTCACAGCCTGAAGATGTCAGAAAACCTGAAGTGAGCATCAAAGAGAACCAGCACCCTCCTGCTGCCGCCACCAGGTCACAACTCCCCATTCTCTGAAGCTTCCAGAACATCTGAACATCAAAACTGCTTAGTTTCTGAAGGAAATGTTTGCTAACGTGAACACTCTTCTCCAAAAACTCTTCCAATTGAATTCGCTTCACAAAACAGGACAAAATTCAAACCAAAAGACTGCAGGTCAAAACTGTGACTTTAATTGAACGATGTTTTTTCATTCTGACTTGGAGAACATTCTGACAGCTTTCAGCACTGATGTGGAAACGTCTCAAACCTTCACAAGTTTACCTTTTTCTCTTTTCTGAACCAGACCTTTAGCAGACCAGCTGATCACGATGGAAGACAGTGATGGGAAGGGACACGCCCACTGCCCCCTCCTGACCAATCAGCGGCAGCCGTTTTTGTCTTCATTGGAATGGCTTGAGGAGAAGGTGTCCTATTTAGTTTTTTTAAGCTGTTCTATTATTTTTGTGAAGGAAAATCAATTATTTAATCATCAAAAGATAAAGTTTAAATAGAAAACAAGTAGATACATTTAATGAAATAATTAAAAAATATATATATCTAGAGAGTAAGGAGCCGAATGTTTGTCTGTGTGCCACAGGTGTGCAGCTGGATGCAGCTGTTATCAGACACCTGCAAATCTGGATGGTGGCTTTCTGAGGTCGAACACACTCTGAGGACACACCTTCAACTGCAAAAACACATTCTGGTACAAAAAAAGCACACCTGTAGGTGCATGCACATTTTCAGACACAAAAAACCTGCAGCTTCTTCAACTCATTCAGGTAGACAAACGCACACCTGTACCTGCATGCACTCTTTCTGGAACAAATACACACATCTGTGTACAGACATCCAAATATGCACGACAGTAGCTTGTAAATAGTGAGGGATGCACAATTTCGTGCACACCCATATGCAACAGCTTAGACACATTTAGATGCACACACCTGGAGTTGCATGCAAGCATCCTGCTGGACATGTGCACAGATATACCTGCAGTTGTATCTCCACATTCAGTTACACACAACTGCAGCCTTTTTAACACATTCAGGCAGAGACACAAACAACTCTAGCTGCATGCACACTTTTAGGTACACAGACACACATCTGAATAACCTGTTTTAGGATTATCCTAAAACAGTATAACTAGAAAAATCAGATAACTAAATAAATCAGATATTGTTCAGATTTTTGATCTACTGTATCACTACTGTTATTCATTACTTTAGCTGCAGTTTCATCAGTTATTTTTTAAACCTTATCTAAGGAACTATTTTTGGACTTCCATTTACTTTACTTAAGTAACAAATTATTTTGCAGCTCTGAAAGAAGCTGCAAACACACTTGTGTCTGCAACTGCAACCTGACACACAAACACACACACACAGCTTTGTGCGTATTCAGTCTGTTCTGTTTCTAGTCTGCAGATCAGGACGTTGAGAGCTGGAAAAAAACTCTTAATCCAAACAAAAAAACACAGAAAACTGGAGATGCCGGCAGGCAGATGTCCTCTCTGAAGGCCCTGACCGAGCGGCTGAGGGGAGGCTGTGCGGGAACCCCGTCTGGAACAAGCAATGTTCAGCAGACTCCACCTGCGCCACAGAGTGCGGGCGATGCACACCGGGTCGAGCGGGTTCTGAAGGAGCTGCAGGTTCTAAGGAAGAAGACTGACTGCAGGCTGCAACTGTTGCAGCCGTACGTCTGCCTCCTCAGGACCGCACAGCAGGTCAGAAAACCACGTTTGTTCCTTTAACCTCCTGAATAATTCACACAAACCAATAGTTCTGAAAGACGTTTGCATCATTTCTCACCTGCTGTTTCACTATATGAAGAATTTTCTACAATACTAAACTAACTGAAAATGAAGCTCCTTAAATCGTGCACTGTGTTGTGTGCATGTTAAAGCGATGCAGATACAACCATTAGGTAAAATGAAGTCTAACATGTTTGCATTTGTGCTTTTATCAAGGAGTGCTCTTGTTCTTCAGGTGGATGAGGAGATGAAGGAGCTTAGGGAGCACTTCCAGAGGCGGAAGGAGGGAGGTGAAGAGGAGGCAGAACCTGCTCAAAGCAAAATCAAGACTCTGTGGCTTAAAATGATGAAGAAGATGGACGCAGCTGAAGAACTGGGAGGCAGCTGCATCCGTGCAGCGACCGTGGTAACCAGAAACAGGGACAGAGCTTCAGATAAGAACATTAAATGATGAAAAAGACAGGATGGCATAATAACAAAAATGGGACTTTGGATTTGTCACAAGATGAAAACTTTTTTTTTGTTCTTTTTAACCTTGGAGAACCCAAGGGATCACATTTGAACAGGTTTTTAATGTTTACATTTTATTGATTTAATTACTTTTTGGCTACCCAAAATAAACTAAAAAAAAAGAAGAAAATTGTCTTTGGGTTCTCCAGATTTGAGCTAACCTTTAATATTTTTTCCTTTTTTATAACAAATTCTTCAAAATGAGGGTTTGAATTTTTTTTTGGTCAATCTTATGAGTTAAAAACTGAGTCCTTTGTGTGTTTTTGTTCAGGAATCAGAACTAACCTCTCAGACGGTGCTGCTGGTGGTCCAACAAACGATGAAGAAAATGAGTGAAACCAAACTGGAAATGGAAAAGCTGAGGGATCAGGAGGAGGACGCGATGCTCTGCAGGGAATACCAGGAGAGACTGAGCAAGGTCTCACCCTAAGACCGCCCCCATGTGGTCATGCCTCAAACCTTAGAGGTTTGTGGTTGACTGCTGTGTGTCTTCAGACCTTGCAGGACCTGAAATGTGTCTCTGAGCTGCTGGACTCCTGCACCTTCGTGGATCTGGGTATGGACCTGAACACCTCTAAGCTGCTGGAACACTTCAGACAGGCCAGACCACATTTCAATGTAAGTCAGGAAAGTCTGGGAGGGTTTGTTGGTGAAGCTCTTTTTACATTTCAAACAAATTTTTGTTTTTTTTTCCACAACAGCAGCTACATGCTGAGGTGGAGAGCATGCTGAAAAGCTGGCAAAGTGTGAAACAAATTAGTGATCGGCTCAAGAAGATGCGGGGGGACGTGGTGGAGGATGGAGATCTGTCAAAGATGGTGAAGCTTCAGGAGATGGTGAAGAACAAAATCCAGCAAAGCGAGTCCATCCTGGAGCTGACGAGCAGGTTCCACATTTCAGCTAAGCAGGTGAGAGGAGCATAGAGCTGCATGGCTCATGGTCACAGAAACTGAACTATAAGCTTTGCCAAAGAAGGAAAGTCTTAAAGACCCACTCCGATCATCTTTGAATTTTTTTTGTTAAAGTGTTTCCAGTGGTCTTTTAGTTGTGACTTTGCCTTTTTTTATCCAAAATCCCCCCAAACTTGTGTTGTTTTCTAGGACGTAGTTTCTGCAGAGTGACAGGAGTTCATTACAAGACCCGTAACTGGTTTACTAACTGTATCACTAGCTAACAGCTCCACATACCCCTAACCTAAAAATCACAGTGCAACAAAAATGGCAAGCAATATTGAAGCTATCCAGTGGTACAGTTTTGAATCAGATTCCAGCTCAAACAAGGAAAACAAAGATGTTCATGGATGATACGCCTCTGGTGTGTCCGGCACTCTTTGTGTATGTGTGTGTGGGAGTTTGAATGGCTGGGGTGAATGAGTCTAGGAGTGAGTGAGTGTCTCAGACACAACAGACTCACAACAATACGCTCCTCCACCAATGTCCACAACAGTGAGGACTGGAGCTTGATGTTGGAGTTTTCACCTTGGGCAAGCTGACCACCATTTACCAATCAATTCAAACATTTTTATTTAAACTGAAAAAAGGTTATTAATACAGTTATTATTGCACTAAACACTAACTGACTGACAAAACTCCTGTGACAAACGAGGGAACACCATTGATTTTCTTTGTAAAAATGAATGTGATGCCTATTTCAAAAAACAACCCAATTCTGTGTCTATTCAATTTTCACAAACAAGCTTGGAGTTTTCAGTTTTCATTGTGTTATTGTGCCCAGCTGGAAGAGCTGCTCCATGCAGAGTTCAGCAGAACTTCAACTGGATCTTCTGATACTGAGCTCAGCTGGCACCGAGAGAGACGACAGCAGATCCAATACCTGCTTAAAACCACGACAGCAGTGGCGGGGGACATCTGCGCTGCAGTCAAGAGTACTGTATGGATGAGTGCACAAACCCACACCTACACAAACACACAAGTACAGTTTATTGGCTTCTTTTGTTTTTTGTTTTAAGGCAAATAGGTTTATTTCAATCATTAAAAAGAAAAAAACTAAAGAATACATCCAAACAATGCATTGTCTATTGATTTCTGATAACGGACACCTCATCAGAGCATATATTATGATCACTGAAATAACTATTTAATCAATTATTAGTACTTTAATCTTGTTATTTTTTAGTTTTAAGACGTTTTTCACACAAAAAATTGGATTATTTGATGCAAGGTGTGATGGGTTCAGTCTCTGTACCTGGTAACAGGTAATAAGAAAACATATATGAAATAACTCACGTCTTTTCTATTATCTTACTGTTGTGATACACTGTGGAATAATGGATGTCCCCCTATGTTCTGAGTTTCTGTTGTTCTGGTTCCAAAGTGGCGTTTGGCCAGCACCATAATACAGAACATGCAGGCTATGTGACCGGAACTTCTTTTTTTAGGTGTCAGTTATCACTTTTTAATGGACACCCTGCAGCCAATCAGAATCACCCAGAAAATGGTATGAATATATAACATGTGAAACATATTATAACAATATTTTATAGAGTAACAGACAATGAGTCTGTATTCTAAAATGGCAAACCTTTTACTCCTTAACAGCCATGTGTCAAAACCACATGGTGTCACTATTTCCTTGCTGACCCAAGTTCCTGCCTTGCTTCATCAGGGCTGGATGTGTTTCCGTGTGGAGCAGCTGGAGGCTCGGCTCCTCTCTCTGGACTCTCTGTGCAGTTCGTGGCTGAAGGAAGCAGCTCTACATGAAGAAGAGCTGCACAGAGATCAGCTGACACATCTGCTGCATGACAGCATCAACCAGGTGAGGAGCAACATGGAGCTGACGGAGAAACAGATGAAAATTTCATACTTTCGAAATATTTTTCCCGTTTTTGAATCTTTGTTGGTTGTAATTGTTTGTCTTTAATGTTTTAGGTTCGTCAGACAGTTCATTTGATTCCCATCACATGTAAATGGCTGATAACATGATGAGATGATGCTTGAGCACCGTTTCTGCTGTTTCAGCTTTGGGACTCTTTTAAGGAGCTGAAAAAATGCTTCAGCAACACTAGGTTTAACTACCTGAAAAGAAACAACAGAACCAGGAACCTGAAGGTTGTCAGGAACCAGTTGCAGCAGGTGGAGGTGTACGGAGAGAAGCTGCAGGTTTGCAGATGGGGATCAAAAGTTATTACGTGACGAGATGTCAGTCTGTCATTGAAGCTCTCTCTGCTCCTGCAGGCCATTAGAAAACGGGTGCATGGGGTGGAGGCTCAACTGTCCTTGCAGGTGAAGGACGGTGGCATGGTTCAGCAGGTGGAGGACACTATCAATGAGCTCCAGAAACAAATGGAAGAGTTGGAGCGTAGCTTCTGCGAACACCAAAAAACTCTCGACATGACCTGCAGGCTGCACCAAGCCATGCAGGAGGTACGAGAGCTGCTTCATCCGTCGCCTTGATGGAGCAAAGACAGGCTTCACCTTCTGGATTGGACAGGAAGTAGATTTAAATCTTTTTTCTCCTGTTTTGACATGGTCTTTTGTGTCAACAGTACCAGTTCTGGTGTGAGGAGGCGAGCTCCACCATAACTCGTGTGGTGAAGTTTTCCACAGAGTGCTGCAGCGCCAAAGCCGTCTCCACCCTTCACCGCCAGCTTGAGAAGTTTGTGTGGCCGACTGTTCCTGAGCAGGAGGAGAAGATCAGCCAGATCACAGAACTCGCTGAAAAACTGTACGGTGTGTGACCACCGGGGGCTTTTATTCTGAAAGGACTGCTCTGAGTTTGTCGTTGCAGTTTGCAGGGTTTAACTAAGATGAACTGTTTGTTTCAGGGGTGGAAGAAGGGCAACACTATGTGGAGAAGACGATCAAAAAGCACTGTGATATTGTGGCCTCCATCAGAGAGTTGAGCAGGCAGCTGGTGAAGCTGGAGGCCAAGTTGAAGGTGATCCTCCAAACAATCTCTGTGGTGCTATGAGTTTCAATTAAAGCAGATTTAATGTGACTTTCTGTCCATGTTGTGTTACAAAAAACACAAAAGACAGACTTCTATCACACAGAGATGTGGTATTTATGGAACCAAAATAGTCTCACCATTTGTGTCTGCCTAATTTGTAAGTTGTGTCTGCATGGTGTTGCTGCCGCGAGGGAGTGATGACATCTGGAAGATTTGAAGTGATGAGTTCTGAAAGAAAAAAGTGTTGATTGTTCTAAAGTCGCTTCTTTAGACTTTTTTAAATATATTAATTATCATGTCATATATGTTAAGGAAAGTTGATAAATTGTCAGGATTTTATTCACAATCAAAGTTCTAAACAGCTAATCAGAAAACTCTGACCCAGCATTCAAGCAGCATTTAAATGCATCATTTATGCAACAAACTTGGAAACACGAAGAGTCTCACATCTGATTTTTGCGTAAATGTGGATTTCTGTCTGTGTATCAGGTAATTGGTGCATACTGCTTAAAGATTTATACATGTAGTTAGTTTTAAGCTGCAGTAATTTTAATTTGTGTGTGTGTGTGTGTAAATTATACTTTGTAATTTTTGTATGTTGTCATTTTTGTACATGTGAATACACAATTGCAAATACACACAGTTACACACAAAATGTATTGCATGAGTTACAAATCAAGAATTACAAATCGGGTGAGACTTTTTTGGCTCCATTGATACTCTTGTGTTTGCTTTTTATGCTTGTAGATTGACAAAGAGGAGACGCAAGAAGGAGAAAATGAGGAGCGATTGACAGAAAAGAGGAACGTGAACAAACAAAGGGAAAATCGTAGCACAGAAGAGGATGACAGAATGGTAAAATCCTTCAAATCAGAAATGTATATTTTCTTTATTTTAAAAACCAAGTCAGGTTTGGAGCGAAACCTCAAACTCAGGCCATGCAGGTGACACAAAATGTCAAGGTCGTAGACCAGTCTATGAACCAGTAGAGTGAAAATGTTCATGTACATATTAATCTAAAAGCATAATATGGTTGACAGCTCTTAGTGAACGCCTGTACAACATGCAAGGGCAGTTAGGGTGAAGCAAGTGAGATGCAGGCATGCTGTATGGATTTCTCAGTTCTTTATACCCCCAAATCCTACGGACTGTGCTAGAAACCTGCTAGTGCTGTTCAAACTGCGCGCTCCTTGACTGTAGCTTGTTAGGAATTAAGCAAATGGATAATCATGGTGTAGCTTGTGTGGGCATTTGTTTTCGCACCTTACTAACAACTAGAGCAGGGGTTTCCAACCCTATTCCTCAAGGGCTACCACCCTGCTTGTTTTGCAGCTAACCCTGCTTCAGTAATTGCTGCTCACCTGGATCAGGTGTGTTCATTCAATCAGAAACTGCGCTGATTCGATCCAGCTAATCAGCATCTACTGAAGCAAGGTTGGCTGCAAAACAAGCAGGACGGTAGCCCTCAAGGAACAGGGTTGGAGACCCCTGAACTAGAGTGTCATGTAGGGGCACCGTACAACAGCATTACTTTTACAGGATAAGTACGTGCAACTTCCATTAGCCTTACAAATACTTCACAATACACTTACCACATGAATGACAATGGCACGTCCTTGGAGGTGGCTGCACAGCATCAAGGGAACTGCAAGATACACCTACTGCTCCTCTCTACGACCCTCCACGGGCCTGGAAAACCTAAAAACCTGCAGTTAAAAATTCCAAAACCTGTATGTGTATATATATATATGTGTATATATATATGTGTATATATATATGTGTGTATATGTGTATATATATATGTGTGTATATGTATATATATATATATGTGTGTATATGTATATATATATATATGTGTATATGTATATATATATATATGTGTGTATATATATGTGTATATGTATATATATATATATATATATATATATATATATGTGTATATGT
>BSAI01000005.1:21934310-22066366 GCA_036245035.1 Adrianichthys oophorus | reverse complement strand
ATATGTGTATATATATATACATATATATATATATATGTATATATATAGGGCAGCAGTTTCGACTATGATTTTTTTTTAGAGTCTAAAGGAAAGAGAATTTACCAAAAAAATCTTTACGAACTTTAGTTGCTAAATACAAGCAGCCTTTTTTTTTTAGGTTAATGCTCCTTATTCATCTTTTTTTGTTTTTTTTACCCAGGATACATCAGCAGAGGTGGAGCTGCAACAAGATGCGACTACTGAGGATTGTCTGTCAAATGATGAATGTGACTGCGCTTCACCGGATGACATATCTCTCCCCCCGCTGGCAGAGACTCCTGAGTCCACCATGTTTCAGTCAGATGTTGAGGAGACTTTGTGCATCAGCTCCCACAGTCTTCATGTCAGCCGGTTCAGCTGCCAGGGTCAGTCAGAACTAACCGCAGCTGGAGCTGACACCGGCTCTGTCCCACAACAAAGTCACTCCAACCCAACAGACAGCAGTTCTTCTCCCTCCGTCAGTCTTCACAGCAGCACGAGCAGGTGATCATCATGTACATCCAGTCTAGTTTGTTGCTATCAGATAAGTCCACTAATAACATAAAAAGAAAATTCTTTCTGCTTTGTCACAGGATCAAAGCAGAGTCCAGTTCATTCGTCCAAAGTCTTTTAACCCTTCCTGCTCCAAGACTCTTCACCAGCACTCTTTGCACTACCTTGACTTCCAGTGAAATTTGTTCTGACATCATCTCAACAAGTGGAGAGCAATCTATTGGCAGTTCTAAACAAAGCCCAGATTTAGTTAAACCTGGGTCTAACCCAGTTCAAAGATGGAACCCTGCTGATTGTTCCTTAGACAGTGATGTCCCTGAGATGAGGAGTGTACAACCATCAAAAAAACCCAAAAATTTCCCCAACTCAGAGGCTCTACATCTGAAGCCGACCTGTCTTCAACCTCTGAATGATCCACACTCAGATCTGCATAAATGCAGAATCCATCCAGAAGATGCTGGGTTTAACAATTCCAACTGCACTTGTCCTCAAAGCAAAAGAGTAACCTGTAAAAATACAGACTTGGCACAGTTTCTCGATGACCGAGAAATAATTCTCCATCAAGACAGGAAGTACTCCCAAAACCCCAAAAAATCCACAGCTGAAGCAAATACAGTTCCCAACAGAACCAGTTCAGCTGTGCAGCAGAACATGTTGGATTGTCACTCCAATGTAAGACCGTGCAGAAACAATTTATCCCCTGAAAGCTGTCACCTATTACAAGTCAAAAGATTGGCCGAGAGTCAAAACTCCACAAGTTCAGTTCATGAAAAACCAACCTCCAATCCACAGGACCGGAACTCTTCCACAAATGTACCCCAGTCAAGTAGAGCAGCTTTACAACTACGTCTTCCTCAATCGGTTGGTTCCAGAAGTGGACTGGTTCAGAAGGTTCTACCTTTTCAAAATGAAGCATCTGCAGACTGTACACCCAGAACCAAGAGTTGCACCACAGCTCCTATCGTCAAGCACTCTGTCCAGAGCAAGACAAGTCCTGAAGACATTTTCAAGTTAAACAAATCCTTAAATCCCAACATCACAGATACCCAGATGGGCTACATCCACAGTTCTCCAGAATCAGAGTGTGTGAGCAACACCAGTGTCTGCAGCAGTAATAGATTCAGTATGGAGCAGAGCCTCCAGACAGTCTGTTCCCTCAATGAGTCCAAGAGCACCACCCACGTACCGCACTGTATGCATGGTCACAGCATGAGTCACAGCAGTCCTGCCAAGCCCACTGCTCCACCTCAGGCCGAGACTCAGACCCAGGCTTTGTCCCAGCAGGTTAACCCGCATGTCTCGTGTCCTGCTCCACCTCATCCACTAACTCCTCACCAAGACTCTGACATTTGTCTTCCCATCGCCGTCCGCGAGGAGATCAGGCTTACACCTCAGATCGAGGGGCCTCCCTGTACTCCTGGCTTCCCATGCTTCACCAGACCTTTGTCTCAAACCGCTATGATAGAAGGCTCTCCAGTGATGCTGGAGGTGGAGGTGATGGGACACCAAGAGCCCAAGCTCACCTGGTGGGTGGCTTACAACCATTTTCCTGCTAACACAGAAGATTCACACAATAATTAATCACACTACTCACTTCAAGACTCTTCTTACAGTTGCATGAACATGTGCTTGGAGCAGATTCACTCCTACGTTGCAGCCCATGACCACGTCTTTCTTTGCGGCACGTTTCCATAATAAATTCCAATTCAAAAACCAGCTTGAAAGTAACGCTTAGATCAGGGGTCTGCAACTCCGGAGCCCCATGTGGATCTTTTTACCTCTATTGTGGCTCTTTGGTTGAAGAAAATTTAAACCTTTTTGATTTGAAAAAAAACCCCACATTTTTAAACGCTTAATAATTAATAATTCAGATGCATCCACTAAAAGACGACCATAGATCCATGTATGCCTTTTTTTTCCTCTTCTGAGCTGGCATCTGGCTCAAAAATGTACAGTTGGATAGCTACAAGATTACCTGCCATTTTTTGTTGCACCGGTAATGTTAGGTTGGGCGAGGTTGCTCCGCACCAACAGTCCTGCCCACAAATCAGGCAAATTTCTGATTAAAAACGGCACAGGTGTTTTGATTTTTGCTAAAATCAGCATAATCATGGTTTAAAAAACCACTGGGAATACTTTAAATAGCTCAAAAGATGATTGGAGTGGGTCTCTAAGTCCAAGTCATTCATGATGAAGAAAGCAACAAATGCATTGAGGACTTTGTTAGCCCATGTAAGGAAAGGCTTTTATTTCTAAGATTTTAGGCTGTGTGTCCTGCTGACCTGCTGTCACCGTGGTCACTTCAGGTTAAAGGAGCAAGAGGCGCCACCACCAGGCGACCGAGGAAAACACCTTCTGTTACTCTTTGAGGCAACGGAGCCAGCTGGTAGCCTACTTGAGGTCCAGCGGGACTTGAAGCAGCCACGTGGTGTTGAGAAACGGCTGCTGGACCCGTTTGATGCCACGTTGGACTGGTATACCTGGTTTGGGATTCTTTGTGTTCTGCTGTGGTTGCTCTACCTGATCCTACTCTGAGACATCAAATCTGCTTGCTTCCTTGTCAGAGTTAACCACCTTTGCTGCCTGTGATACATATCTGACTGAATGGTGTGAGAAGAATTTCTCTGCATTCAATTTTTAAAAAATAATGTAAATTATTTAAAATATATCTGTGATAAACCTAAATTTGAGTTGAATAAAACCTTTACCCCCCATCCTGCTCTCACTACAGATCACAATATCATCTGCAAACATTATGATCCACAAAGATTCCTGTCTAACCTCATCTCAGCTCAAAGCTGATCCTTGGTGCACTCCCACCTCCACCTTGAACTCCTCTGTCACACCTATGGCACATCTCATCACTGTCCTCCAGCTCTCATAGATGTCCTGAACAACTCCAACGTTCTTCTCGAGGCCTACTTCCAGACTTTTTTTTGTTTGTTTGTTTAGATGTAGGTGTCCTAAAAGTGCAACAAAACGCCATGGGTGCAGAGCATAAATTTGCTTCGAATTCAAAGGTAGGGAATAGGATCTGACTGTAGTTTTGGCCTTGTTTGAGTCTCTTGGAGAGGTATGGAAAAGTGCCCAAACTAATAACTCTGTTGTTCTATTGTCTGTTGTCATCTTGGAGGATTCCAATGCCCACGGGGCAATTAAAGTGTCACCTTGAAGGGTGGGGTTGGGAGGAATGTACTACCTGATCTGAACCCAACTGGCGTTCAGATATAACACAAATGTAAAGCGCATTATTTAAATATTAACAAAATGTTTTTTCTGCCACTACAGCATTATTCAACACTTTGTAATTTGAAATTATACTGAGACAAAATACAAAGAAAATAAAAGCCTTCTTTCTAAGAGTGGACAGTGGACACAGGTTGATTACATCATGTGCAGATTTTACAATTTGGAAGAGATCAGTGACCGTAAAGTCATGGATGGGGTAATTGTGGCAGGACAGCTGAGAATGGTGGTGTCTGCGTGACTCTGGAGTCTGGTGATGAGGAATATCATGACATTCTCATTTTAAAAAATTGATTCCTGTAATGTCATGAACTAAACTAGTTTTTACTAGTTTTTCTTGCCTCAGAGCAGTTTGTTACAAGAAAATGTTTAAAAAGAAACAACTTCTAATTTCCAGAAGTAATATACACCATATTTCAGTTTTATGATTAAATAGGAACAAATAGAAACATTAAGAAAAAAGATGACATCAGTTGGGCTGCACTGTGGAGCAGTGGTTGGCACTCCTGTCTCTCAATGAGAAGGCCATGGTTCAAATCCCAGCTGGGATCCTTTTGTGTGGAGTTTGCATGTTCTTCTCATGCACATGTGGGTTTTCTCTTGGCACTTTCTCCTACAGTTTAAATCTCTAAAAACATACTTTGTAGGTTAACTGGTTAATCTAAGGTGTCCTTTGGTGTGTGTGTGGGAGTGATTGTGTGGCCTTGTGACCAACGGGCAACTTGTCCAGAGTGTACCTCACCTTTGCCCAACAGTAGCTGGGATAGGCTCCAACAACCCCTTGAACCCAAAGAGATATAGCGTGTTAAAAAAGGATGAATAACATCAGAAAAATAAATCTTCGGAAGCATTTTATTATATTTAAAATAAGCACTTTATTCCAAGTCAGAGCAATAATACATGTGAACACTAGACGGCAGTATCTGAAAACAGCTGACTTCTCCATGGGAAACATCTTCATGTTCAACCGAGCATTTCGCTTTTTCCTCTGCACCGGTCTCGGTTTAGTATAAGAAAACGTTAATAAGGTGGATAGTATGCAAATTTTTCTGTAATATTTGAAAAAGATTATTAAAAACGTATTGGAATTTAAAAAAAGCTTAAATGAAACAACAAACGATGAGCATTAAGTGGGCATTAAGGTTCTAACAGTGTGCGCATGGATCTGACTCAGCACTGTGCCGCTGTGTCAATTAACCTGTGGAGATCTACGGTGAACAGTTCAGCCACTGCACCGCCTCCCCACCATGCCCGCTCTATAATGCTCCGCCATCCCTGCGTATCTCGCAGTCTCTGCTCCATTTGGTTCCAAACTGGCGCTTCCTGGGGCGCACAACTTTTCAGACTGAAAGCCGGCAGGTTTCCCCGATATAAAGAGACACTTACGGCTCACGTCGGGGAGAAATGTGAGAGGTGACGGGGCAGGAAGGCTTGGGAGAGAGAACGAAAGAACAAAATAAGGACGCTTCTATCCCGGAGCGCTTTGCGCAGCGGATCCGGTGGAGGCTCCGCGCCGCGTTCATGGATCTGTGGATCTGACGTTCTGAGCTTCACGCTGACCTCCTTCACTAAACTTCAGCTGGATCGTTGTACAGGATGGGCACGGCTCTGCTGAAACACACGCTGCTGAGCTTGATAGTGGGTGAGTCTGTGCTCTGCGCGAAATGAGAGCTTTTCTCGACAAAAGAGAAGAGAAACGAACGCACGCACGCGTGGTTTTCCTCTGGGGTTTGTTCTTGGCTGCGGAAGTGATTCTAAAGTTTCGTCCTCACAGAGATTATTTAACAAATGAAAATCCCCGACGTTTTTTTTTCCTTTCTTTAAAATAACCTATGATAAAATAATCTGTCATTCATTATGTGATCAGGAGAAGGACCCTGCTCCATAATAATGGAAAATCATCCAAAGTGGAGCAGAGCTGCATCCACAGTTAACAGAAACAAACAACCTGACTCTTGTCTTTGAATCTGCGTTATACTTTTTTAAAACCTATTTAAAAAAAACATTTAGCTTGTTTTTTAGTTAAGCATTTCGTTAAGACTAAAAGAACAGGTAAACGTGGTGTTTTATTGACTTGCACGTACTTTATTTATAAAAACAAAGGTTTTTATAAACCTTTGCGCAAAAATGTGACATTTGGCTGGTAGTTAACCAGATTCTGCTCTATTCAGTCTAATTACCGTAAATAAATCACTTTGGCATGTGGGTGGAGGATCCTCCAGACTGTTCACATTGCCTGTTATTTCTTTGCAAGCTTGTAATGAAATCAGTGATTCTAGCTAAGTTGGTGTTCTTATGAAAAGTGTTTCAAACATGAGGAGATGAGGGGGACGCAGGGTGAATGAGAATAGCATTCCTAAAAAAAAGGAAGAGCTTCTTTAAATGTGATTCTATTGACATAAAAGTTAGCATATTATTGTTTTCCAAGTTAAAATAAAATAATTTCCTGTATTTAATTACATTATTTTACAGAAATGCACTGCAATTGCTGATTTGTTTAAATAAAAGCAGTTAAAATGAAATTTAGTCTTGCTGCTGGACTTTTCATAAAACAGGAAAAACTTTAATTTAAAAAAAGGAATCCAGATTTTTATTTTCAAGATGACTTCACAGTAAATTTTAAATTAAAAGATAGAGCCTGTCTCAGTTTTCAGGAATGTTTTTGAGTCTTTTTTGTTCAATATGATAAGAATTGAGGGAAGTTATTTTTAAGTTAAAATCTCATGTGTCATTAGAGTTTCTTATACAATTTATGTTTAATCAGGCTGGAGAAACATCTTTGATAAGTGTTTCCTGCTACACAATATTCTAAAAATTTATGTTCACCTTTGCTGTCAATATTAAAAAAAAACAACAAAAAAAAAAACCACCCGGAGCATATTTTTTAATATTAATTTCTTTTACTATTTTACCAAATTTTTTGTATTTTATTGTTTGATTAACCATAACTCATATTATTGTGGGGAATAAACAAGCAGTTGGTATTTTTTCTGGATGTGCTCATGGTCTTGCATGTTTACCAGTGATTTTGTTGTTGTTTAGTTTTGGAATTCTGCAGTTTTGCTCCGCTGATGCATTTCACCTCCTCATGTCAGCGTGGTCAGGTTCTGAGAAAAGTGCACGAGTCCAATTAAATGTGGTTCAGGTTAGTACAGCTGAGTTCATCTCAGTGAAGCTCCAGCAGAACCAGGTGGAGGGAGAGAAGCCCTCCACACGCGGGGGAGAGGAGACGACATGCAGAGCAGCGAGGGAGGTGGATGCTCTTTTGGTCTTACATTCCAGCTCTTATTTAGTGTTCTGCTGAAGCGCTCCATTAAAATCCCAAGAGATAAATGGTTACCAACGGGAAGAAAAAAACGAGTCTCTGCCAGAAAAGAGAGGAATTAAGGAAGAGAAAGGAACATGAACACTAGTTAGGGTCAAAGTTCAGATTTCCTAAATGCTAAATGTACAGTTAATACTTTCATTTTTCTTCTTCAAATCAAAACTTTACTCTCCAAAATACGGCACTGTAACTTTGACAGACAACTGTAAATAACCCCTTTACAGTCTGTCAGAAACAATACTCAAGACGCACCATCCTGGCAGTCAGAATTCAGAATAGTCTGTCCCTAATTGGTCCAGTTGCTCTTATCAGTCGCTGATAAGAGAAAAGGCAAGAGAAGAATAACGGCACAGCTTCAGGCTGTCTCCACAGAAGGTCATTTTACAGTCCAGCTCCTGAAGACGAGACACATGCGCCGCACGGAAAGAAAGAACCAAAGCTCTGAATGCAAACGGAAGGGATTTTTATCATCCTGTATCTGGCACATATGAAGTAACTGCATTTTTTAATGAAGTATTTGTAAGATACAGATTTACAAAATGGAATTGTTGTAAAAGACTTTGACTAATGTTTGCCAATACGTTTGCTCAAATTTGCTTCTGCATATGACATGTCTGTGGCAAAGGTTCAAACAAGAGACGGCTGATTGAGTTCAATGTTTTTCAAGTAGTTTGGAGGTTTAAAAGGACAGTCTGCCTCTTTGTTTTCACATCGACACATGTTCTTTAGTGGACATCTTTATTGTATTTTGATCGTCTTTTGTTGCTAATTCAAAACACAGATATTTACAATAGTTACTGCTTGAGCATTAAAAAAAAAAGCGCAGGTGAGTCTTACAGTTCCCTCGAGGATCGTGTGGCCTCTTTAAGGGAAAATAGAACGTCCCATTGTTGTACGTGTTGTAAATCTATCGCGAAGTATTCGTAAGGTTAACGTAAGTTGCACGCACTTATGACATACAGGTGATGCTGTCGTAGGGTGACCTTATGCCACTCTGTAGTCATTGATAAGGTACAAGTACTGGCCCCTTACTGACCGCGCGCAAATGCCGACGCATGTGATACGTAAGTATCCATAGGACAACGGTAGAGTGTCCACTTAACTTAAACTCTGATTGTCTACTCTCCTAATTTCTAACAGTCAGACTGCATGCAAGAAGCGCACACTTATCACGTGAACAGCATGGCCCTTTGTGCAGTCCGCAGGATTTTGAGGGTAAAAAAAAGGAAAAAATTCGTACAACACGCCTATGACTTCCCAGCCTCACTCTTGCTCACCCCTACATGTTGTATGTGTTTGCTGCATGCTCGTAGGAAAAAAAAGGTGCATGAACATTTTCACTTTATGGTCTCACCAAGAGGTCTATGACCCTGATATTTTGTATCTGTATGTGTGCAATCCATTTTGGCTTGCTTAATAGCGATCAGCTAAACCATCTCAGCTCACTTTCACTGTTCTACTTGTTTGTTTTGTTTTTACGAGGTATTTATTGGATGAAGAAAATGAGCAGATAGTTTACAGTAACTGTGAATCGCATCGACCGCGTCAGTGGCTCTCAGAGGAGCTAAGGTGAAGTTTCCTCTGTTCCTTTCCCTTTGTTTCCTGTAACTAAGCATCAGTGTAGGTGTGCTGGATTTACTGAGACAGGTGTGAATCACCAGCAACATCAGGCTGCTTCTCTGCTGTTTCTCTGAGATTCACATAAACTGCACTTTGTAATGTGTTTAAAACCATTTTAAATGTTTTTTTTAATTAATTCCTGAAACAGTTGGAGCTACAGGCCTGTCTTGAAAGTAACATTGACTGTAAAGTTGTTTTTTTTTCTAGTCGTTTTTTATGCATCATTTAGGACAGCTTTGTGAAGGAAATAATTTGCTGTAAAATTGCTTTTTAAATTAGGACTGTTAGCTGGCCAGGACACTCATGAAAAAGTCTGCATCAATACATTGTTTCCTCGCTAAATTGCCATGTACCCTTTATAGGCTTGCTGTTTCACTATATGTATATATTTTTTTTTTTTTTACAGCAGATTGTGTTCTGCGTACTGATTGGCTGCAGACAATTGTCAATCAAGCTCTTCCATGCTGTGTCTCCTGTAAAGAATGCGTTCATCTCACCAAAATTATGTAAATCTTCGATCGCAAGCAGTTCAATTGTATCTATATACCCCAAAATCACAACTATTGCCTTCTCAATGAGTCTTCTTTTCTCTGGGACTCCAACAGCTTAGAATTTTTATTTGTATTCATCCCACATGTTTTGCACACAGAAGAAACGGAGTAGAGGTTCAGGGAAATGACAAATGAGGGAACAGTCGGTAGCATTGCTCACAGGAAAACATCTGGAAAAAATGACGGCAAACCCATAATAACTTTTGGAAATTAAAACTGGGGTCACAGTGTTTGTAAACTTTAGATGGATTCCCAGAGAGGTTTCTGTGAAAATTTTTATTACATGCTTTTATCATCAATCTTTCTCCTGCGTGAAACAAATATATCACAAAGAAAAATAAAAACATTTTAATAAACTGTGTTCAGATGGATTTTCTCCAGGAAAGCTTCGATAATCCAGCTTCATAAAAGATGCTTTCAAGTCAGTCAGTACATACACTTTCTCCATAAAAGGTTAGCAGGACTTTGTAACAACGGCTTACTGGATATGTCAAAATGACAGACACACTACGTACACATTCATTCTGAAATGTTATGGCAGCTTTTACTCATAAAGTGAAGCAAAATCTGGTTTTGCAGTCAATTTGTTTCCAAAATGTAGAATATTTTGTACTCTTATAAATCTTTCAAATAAGATAATTTCTCAAATGACGGATCCCCTTTTGATACATTTATGTTATGAAAAATGTGTTTGCTTCTTCTGTCAGTTTGGTGAGGCAATCTTTAGGCACCTCACGACTTGATTCAGCAGGCCATGATACATTTATGAAACGATTATCAATCCATCCCCAATCGAAGCATTAAAAAAAGTTCTCCTCTCCACAAGATACTAGGCCATTAGTGCTTACGTTTCTCCACCAACATGCATTTTAAAGAACATAAAAATTGTGACATAAAAAATGTTTCGTTTGATGATAAATACATCTTTTACAGCATTAAGGCTTTTTTTCCTGGAACTCAACAACTTTAAATAACATAATAATGTTACTTTTCAATAATAGATCTGGATTGCTGTTTAACTCACTCCAGGCTTTTTCTCTGCTCCTCTTACTCCACATCGAAGTGTGTGGTATGGTTTCTTCTGTTTGCCGTGTTCCTTAAATACTAAATTTTGGTAGGTCACAACACAACATGGCATGACTTTTGTTCAAAGCCCTTAGGCTGTTAATATTGAAAAAGGCAAAATGCGTCTAAACATTAGCTTTAACCAAAGTTTGGGCTGGTCAGATCATGCGGTCTGCAGGGTCAGCCATGTTAGTGTGCTCTGCAAAACGGTCAGAGCAAACATTCAAGTTCTGCTAACTATATTTATGACAAATCACAGTAATTTTTTTATTCTCGATTATTTAAACTTCGCAAAACGATCCAGAACTGTTTATGGATCATAATCGATGCATCTAATAATAGATTTTGCCTCACTCTCTTACTGTCAACATTGGGTTTCCTACACTCCTTCATTTTCTAAACCTGCTGTGTCCTTTTCAGGGTTACAGGGTGCCCAGAGCCTGTCCTGGGGGGATCGGGGGCCTTCTTGCTGATAACCACTGCACCACTGAGCAGTGGAAACAAAAAAACGTGTGACATCAGGAAAAAGAACATGCTGCCTTTTAAATCCAATCACCTCAGCCTATTTACATTCAAAAATGACCATACTTTATTTAGACTACTTACCTAAAGAATGATCTATTTTGTGGTTATAATATAATTATAGATGGAAGTCAAGTCTGTGTTATTTTGTAGATTATCTGTTGCCCACCTGTTGTAGTTTTTAAGTGATCATATGCTAGTAAACTCACCCAAAGAAAAGGTGGATTGTTATACAGTAAACACATCCTTCTCCCTATAACTATGGGTCCCATGAATTTAATGCACGCACACGACAGTACATCATTTAGTGTGACAACATTCTGGTCTAAATATTGTCACTTCTGGCAACAGGAGAAGATAGTGATGATAGGATGTCACACTCTGAGGCTTCAAACCGGCTGCTGACGGCAGAGCAGCTTCATCCATGATTTATTCCTGTCTTTGCAGGAGAGAAATCCTCCAAAAGAAGGTTGTTTAGTTCTATGTTTAAATCTAAATTAGTACTAATCTGCCACAATGACATTGACTGAATGAACAGTTTTTCATGGAAACTGGAAGTTTAAGAATATAAATCTTTAAATTGTGCTACATTGAGAATCAATGAGAATGCTTAGGTTAGAAGTCCAAATGTTGAGCTGTGTATAGTGATAAATGCATGTGTTTCATCTAAATATTTTTATTTGTTGGATGTTGTTTTTAACTCTTACTTTGATTGTTTTTTTATGATGAAGACTGTTTGAGTGCTGTGTTTGTAATAAACCTATGTTCATAGAATCTTTTAAATCTTTCTTACTCTAATTACTCATTTGTTTCAATTTGGTGTAAAAGGACCCAATAAAAATGCACAGTCTCTATAGAAGGGGGAAAGGTTTCCTCTATGAAGACTGGTTGGTTCACAGTCTTCAGTTGATCTTATCAGATAAAAAGGAAAAAATAAGACATTTTAATTTAATTCTAAATTCTAACCCTCAATGGGACGGACTACCCCAAACACCTGTACGGGTCAATACCCGTACCATGTGACCAAGGTTTTAGTCGCAAGGTATGTTTTCTTTT
This sequence comes from Adrianichthys oophorus, assembly GCA_036245035.1. Classification (NCBI taxonomy): domain Eukaryota; kingdom Metazoa; phylum Chordata; class Actinopteri; order Beloniformes; family Adrianichthyidae; genus Adrianichthys; species Adrianichthys oophorus. Next base: position 22,054,450 of record BSAI01000005.1, on the reverse strand, counting down.
TGTGGTTTCCTCGCCTTACTGTTATGTTTCAGAAATTAATTTGCATTAAATACAGTATATTCAACTTGAAGACTCCCAGTGCCTCCAGCTTCTTGCTAATTTACGCTTCCTGGAATTTTTTTTGTTTTTTGTAGAAAATGTATGTACATATTTGAGTAGATATATCTCAGGTGAATTTTAGCCTAAAATATAACTCACAATTTTCCTTCAACATCAATGAAGTGAACATTGTGACTTGTGGGTGAGTTGATCTCAACGCCTGGGATGCTGTAGATTTAAAATCAGGAGGCTTCTTGAATTTGTCACATAGGTTAAACTTCAAATTCCAAAACTTATTCTAACTCATATCTCCCAATGTGAACAGAAATTAGTCAATCTACTGTGTATATTTTACTAGGTTTGCTTAGTTTACTTCTTTACTTGAAATGCAAGAAAACTAAGCCTTTACTTTGACAGTCACGAGACTGACGCAAATCCTAGAAGCCAAATGGAGATGATGGTTATGTGATGCTGATTCAGTGGCGGTTTAGGCTAAGCTGTCCCAGTTAAAGTGTTCTTTATAATATTCTGTACAGTATTGATGGCTTTTCTCTTTTCCCAACATCATTACTTTTTCTCTTTTGCTCATTCAAAGCGATCGAAAGTTTCCCTTTTTTCACCCAGAGCAAAGTTAAGCTCTTGACTTTCCGAGCAGTGTGGGTTCATAGATTTGTCGTAAAGACGTGGGCTTTTGCTGCGTCTGTTCTGCTGTGATAGAGGACATAATTCTGTTATAAAGCACTCAGGGGGATGATTGTATGATGCTTCATAAATTGGTGGGGGTGGAATAAGGGGCGAATGACGGCTGGAATTCTTTTTAGAGGAGGGAGGGAGATAAATGAGGGAGGTGGAGCTGGATGGTGAAAGTTTTAATAGAGCTGATATATAACTGTGTCCGCTGTGCATGTCGAGTGTTCGGTGTGTGTCTGTTTGCATCCGCTGCAACCGATCCGCCCACTGGTCTTTGGCTAATTAGATAAATGGCGAGTGAGGGGTGAAAGGAGGAGAGGAAATTGAAGAAAAGTAGTCATGCAGTGATGTTTGAATACTTGCATTTTTAAAAAATACATATATAAGCTTTTCTCTGCTGGTGAGTTGTGCTGGATTCAATTTCCTCATAGACCTTTTAAGAGAAAATGATGCGAAACTGATGTCAATATTTTTAAAACTTGCAAACCCATCAGCATAATGTCAAATGGAAAGGGTTTTGCTTTGATGCTGCATAGTTTGTTAATCTTTCCAGTTAGAAGAGATACAAAAACCAATTTGTAAGATAAATGTTTGCCTTAGTCAAACAATATTAGAAAGCAAGATGTTCAAAGGGGTGTAAAGGAGTGACACACCCTCAGATAATGATCAGCTCTTTCTAATTACATTCAGATCATTTGTTGTGTTCTTGGACAATTGCCTTTTTAAGTCAACAAAGCCTCCACTTTGTTAGTTCCTTTTCACAGCTGTTGCTGAAAAAAGAAAATGTCAATTTGGACATCATTTTCGAAATACGTGCCGCCAGTGCTGAGCTTTTTTCTTTGCTGCACGGACCCAGAGTAGGTATCAGGGTTAGGATTACAGTTACAGGTGGGTTTAAACCACCAAATAGTTTCTGAGCGTGGCTCTTTCTGCAGCTCCTAGCTCCTCCAGGGAATGGATCAAATGTGGAGAACACATTTCACACACATAGTTGTGTGACAGCTAATCAGAGTTTAACTTTAAGTTTAATTTTAAAAACGTAGGGCCAACAACAAGTTCCAACATTGGACTCACTTAAAATATTTGTGGTCAATACAGCAGTGTGCATCTTGGCTCCACCTATTAGGTTCCATCACTTTTTGTGCTATTTGCGAATAACATCAGCCTTAAAAAAAATTAACACGTTATTATTTATTAATGCAGATTAATTACACATCAGAAGCGACGTCTTCCGCTTTGCGCTGTTCAGGCTTCCGCAGCGTGCATTCATTTTTGAAAATGCACTTCGTTGGGCAAAATCCCGCTTTTACATGGTCACTTACAAAAGAAATAAATATTCAATCGATTTTTAGTACTTTATTCTTGTTATTTTTTCAGTTTATGTCGCTTTCTCACAAAAAGTCAACTTTTTGATTGGCAGTGTGGCCTGTTGTCACGGTAACACAAAATGTGTCGCTGGGCCGGCAGACCTCTACTGTAGTGTAAGACATTGAAGTCTTTACAGTTCTGCTTATCTTACTGTTATTTTTTGTGCACATTACATTTCTGGGACATCTGGGTTAACACTTTACAAATGCAAACATTTCAGACATAAAAAAATAAGGAAAAATGTTCTCTCTATGTACAGTTACAGCATATGTTATGTGTTATATTTTCACATATTTACAGTACACAGCATATACATGCTCCCTTTTTTCAGTGCTCTGCAACTGACTGGCGACCTGTTCAGGGTGTACCCCGCCTTTGCTCAACAGTAGCTGTAGTACAGCAGTAGTCTGTACCGTAATCCCAAAAGCGATTCAGTGGGTTCGGAAGATGGATGGTCGGGATGCCATAAATTCAAGTTTAAAGCCGAACCGTACGTTGCACCATGGAACCTAAATTGGGAGTATAGTGAAATGTTCCTTATGTCTTTTGTTCAACGTGTCAAACCTGTGTGTTGTGCTAAATTTAAGAAGAGTTTATTATTTTTTGTTTTATTACATGATGCCAGGTTTAGAATGAGCCTACTGAAAGGTTTTTCTTCATTGTTGCTAACTTTTTAGCAGATAAAAAAAAGATTTTTCTGAATTTTAGTTTTTTGTGTTGTTGTTTTGTGATGCACAAATAATAGAAAGAAAAATGAAGATTTTAACCAATTTGTTGGGAAAAATCAATCGCTGCTTCCTGAATCAATGGGATCTAATATACTGTTCTACAGCATGCTAAAATGTAGGAAAGTAGATTTAGTGAATGCTTTCACTTCATCTACGTATTATGTAAAAGCTGTAAAATTGGATGTACTTTCATTCTGTTCAAGGAAACTTCTACCATCATTCTTCCTTCAGGTAAATACACTTTAAACAATAGATCTGGCATTTTAGCGTGAGGCATGATGGTGGGATCTCATATGCTCACAGGTCAAAATGATGTCAGAAATTTGAACTTATAACCTTTATTTTTTCTAAAAGAGCAATCTGTTTTTTCAAATATTAGATGCTGTTCAGCACTATAGTAAACATACAGAGTTTTTTTTAAAGGCCTGCAGGCCTTTTATGTGTGGAAGTCTCTTTTCAAAGGTCTCATTCAAGAGTGTTTAAGAAAACAAAACCATAGAAACTCCTCTGTAAAAACTAAATCCCAGCTGAAAAAATACTTCAGTGCTTTTTAGATGATTATATTTTTTGATTTATGCATTTCCTATTGGAAAACTGAATTACCAGATTACAGAAAAGAATTTAGAGATTTTTAACAGAACATTTGTTTAAACTTCAATTTTTATCTAATTTTAGATAAATTTCTGTTCATGTCTTAAGAATGATGCATAATAGAATAACATTAACTGCAAATGTGGTTTATGTCAGGATGACATTGTTATTTAGGGAACTGTAATAACTGTGCAATGTAAAAAAAAAAAAAAGAAAAAAGGGCCATTGGGTTCAAATTTCATCTCCTTGACTGTTTCTGCCAGGGCGGATCTGAGCTGATTTTCAATACAAGTCTTTGTGCCCTCTGATAATGTGGGAGGAAGTTCATCTCCACCCTGTAGCCGTTGATAAATGTGGACAAATAGCCCTCTGCTCCACTCTGATCACCTGATTTTACAGCTCATCTGTCCGTGACCACGCAGCTTCAGATATAATTTTGACCTCGGGAGGCGCCTTGTCACCCTCTGTGGCTTTCCATGGCTGGCTAAGCATCCTCTTGAGTGTTTTCCTTTAATGGAAATTGAGAGATTAACAATACCACTCATTTTGCTTTTCTTCCTCTCTATATATTAATTTGCTGGAATTACATAACTCAGCTTGATGTTCATGTTCCTTTCAGTCCCTCAAAATTACCCTTAGTTATAGTCTGTGGATTTTTCTATCATGAAGATCTTTTCATTTTCTTAGGTTTTATGTCCTACCTTTATTTCTGTGTTTTTTTATTTGCTTTTTTCTGGTCAGTCTGTCACACTAGAATTTGTTAGTAATAGTTACATCTGCTCTAGCATTTGGTCTGATTTATACTTCATAGCGATTCGTATTTGCTTGGGTTGCATTGGTTGCAGGGCTGAAAGGAATTGACACAAAATGTAACACAAACTAATGACATCTTCTGCGATTGGAATTTTATGCCCATAGTACAATCACATGCATATTGCGCCATTTAACATATACTTATTTTGAGGAATTACACTGCAAACTATTTGCACCTTACAAAGATTTAAAACATTGTTTCAAGATATTTTACCATTTTCTGCTGATTTTCTTCCTAAGACTAGTGTTATTTTCCTATTTTTAGGTTTCCTGTTTTTGCAGTGTAAAAGACGCGATGATGGAGTGAACTTGATCCAGAATGTGCTGTTTTTACATCTTGGGATTTTGGGAACAAGACCACTGTTACTGCATTCTAAACACAAGAGGAATTAGAGAATGTTTCTGTTTTCACTCAGTTCGAAAAATATATTAAAAAACCCTAAATATTTTTCAGCATGTTTACTTTCTACTGTAACTATAACTTTAGCTATATGTATAAGATATAGATATGGAGCAGGTGGCAAATCATTTCATTTTATTTTTAATAGGATATTTGGCAGTATATTTGAGTCTTTTATAATACAAAAAAGGCCTGATTTACCCCTTACCTTGTCTTGTCTGCACCATTACTTCATTAAATAACCACAACCTTATTTATATAGATTTAAACATCTTTAGAAAAATGTTGAATATAAGAAAAAAAAACAAGCTTTTCTTATATGTAAAAAAACAGAATCTCAAAGATCCCCATATATCACTACAAATAAAATACTAAACTTCTAAAACATTGGAGACAATTTGGTCATTTGACTTGAAAAGTAAAAACACTACTTGGTGTTCGTGTAGTTCGTTGCAGTTATTGCGAACAGTTGCAAGTAAATCCAGGCAGCTATCCTTCTTGTGAACTAAACAACACAATTGCGGAGGGACATGGAAGCGCTGCGATGTGGCACGGAACAGAGGCATCTTCCATTCTGTTCCCTTGTTGACCTATGGTGTAGTTCACACGATACGTGAAGCGCCCCGGCTGGCTCACGCCGTGCAGCAATTGTTTTGCTGTCTGGCCTATTTTTTGCGCGAGCCGTGAGTGATCTGTGTCAATTCTTGCTGGAAGTTAAGTCAAGACATTGGAGAAAATCCAATCAATCTTCAAAATATAACCAATTTTTCACAAAGAAATACAGCAATTGACAAATTATTAATTATTAATAAAATTATTTATTATTGACAAATATTTTTGTATCTAAACAGGCTGTAGATATGAAAATAAACACACAACACACAGAAACAAACAGACAGACATACACACAGATCAACGTAGTGGGCGACTAGGGAGCGAGAGAAAGAGGCAGAGAGCAATTGGTGACAAGGCAAGATGGACGATGTCAAAGGAATTGTAGAAGTGAAGAAGTACAGGGAGTTGTACATCAGCAAAAAAAAAGCTTTAAATAACTATAGCTGAGCAGAAACGCCAGTTGACCATCGTGGAAGAATACGTGTCTGGTGTGAACTGGAAGTAAGCGGATACCGCGATCACTCTGCCCGCCCACTGCTTCGCAGCGCTCCCGTGTCCGGTGTGAACCAGGCTCTTATGGTCACCCTAAGGAACATCATGAAAATGGAACATATGATTGTCGAGTGTGTGGTAAAAGTTTTGTGAAGTATTTGTAAGTATTTGTAACTTTTGTCATACGGGGGACGTTGTCATACGGTGACCTTTCACTGCTCTCTAGTAGATTGTAAAATGCAAGTACTGGCCCCTTATTGACACACTTATCATATATACAGCCTTAACAGACTCTATTTGCAGTGGGCAGGATTTGAGGGAGCTATACATATACTGATCACGATATATCAAACCAGATGAGGTCTTGATAAAGTAACATAAACAAGAAAACACAGATTTGTTCTCTGACATTTTGGAGCAAACCAAAAAAAATGTAAACACGTGCATCACCATAAACACACAAGCACTCCAGGTCTGTTTATTTGTTCTCTGCTCAGCATTTGGTGAGAGGCCAGCAACACCATGGAAGCGACTATTCCTGCCCTCCCCCCACAGGGTCAGCACACACGCCAAAATACTCCAGTCAGCCCATTGTCGGGCCGGCGGTCAGTTATTCCGATCTGTAGAAACAAAACAAAATTTAGGTCTCTTGATATTTAAGGTTATTTTAACGTTAAAAAATAACCAAACAAACTTGTGGATGTCGGAATAAATCCATGACAGCTTGAAAATTAGCTAATGCCCCATCATCTGTGCCAATAAAAGGCAACTAAAAAGTGTGCTGGTTCAGCTGTAAAAATGTATTTTTTTGTATAAGAAATACTATTTTTGACTGTAATGCTGACAGGCATACGACTAAGACCCTCGTGAACTCTTAGATGGACAGGTTCCTCTGGGAGGAAAAGCAGCTTCCTCCCTTATTCACCTCACCTTTAGTACAGTTTTATCTTCCAGTTAGTGCAAGTCAACCATAACCTCTGAAAAATTTAGTGTTCCTTTACTCTGACATTGTTGATCAAGGAGGTGTGTAATCTGAACGTCTGATGAACGGTTTAAAGTGGGCGGGGAATGTAGGAGAAATACTAAATGGGTATAGCATCATAAGAGACAAAAAAGGCTTAAAAAAGGCAAATCATAAAGTTAGTTCTAATACAGTCACAATGACTGAGTCACTGATTTGAGGGCAGGATAGTGTTACAGTTGCTTTTAAATGCATTACTTCATCTGTTATGTAAGAGGGAGATGAAAGCCATCTAAAATGTAAACAACAAGCAGACCAGAAGAGGTTTAATAAGGTAAGACTCAGATAAAGGTCACGTCGACCATCATTTCTTGACCACACTACCTCTGATAGTTCAATTCCCTCACCCGCTGCTTCTTTGAAATTGCATCAGTTCATCCCATTATCACACCAGGTGTGACCAGTGTCTGTTTTTGTTGCCACCATGTGTGATTGCTGATAAAAAAAAAAATGCAATCACAACACTTAAAGATTTACTTTTGTTTGAAGTTTGTACTCTTAGACAGAATTGTTGTTATACTGCATCATTTCTAAGGTTCGATGGTTCAGGCAAAAGTCCTAACTGAAACATAACTTCTACTAAAACGGAAGTGCCAGTCTGTATCTCTATTAATTGTTTTGTGACACAACCACAGGGTAATATTAACACTACAGTGGCATTAACGCTGTTAGGGTGAAGCTTTGTATAAGAGTCTATAAGAGAAATGGACGGAGTGTGACGTCACCCATTGAAAATGGTTTATGTCTGGCTTCAACTAAATGAAGTCAATTCAGTTGTGATACGGACGCCGCCATGTTGGAGCCAGACAACGTCAATCACCTACTTTTATTGAGGTATCGGATTGTTTACAACTTGAATAACTTCCACTACAGAAAAAAATTAATAGAAAACATTTTGGATTAGCAAGAACATGCTAAAAAAAAGGTAGCAGAGCAAGAAGTGTTATTCTGACAAATAGAACGAGCTGGTAATAGCTGTTTATTTCTCTATATTGGATTTTTGCTTCTGGGGACCAGAGGGTACTTCCTGTATGGAAGACAAGGGAGGAGGGGTCACTCAGTTCAGTTATCATATATAATCAATGGTGCAGACTCAATTGGTATAGGTTAGACACAGACAAAAACTACATTTTACTCTAGTTATAGACAAAATTGTTAAAAATGTAATGAAAAGCCATTTCCCATCAATGCAACATGTAGTCTCCCTAGAAAGAAAGTACCGTTATAGAAGAAAATAGCTTTTTGGAAAAATAAAGAATTAAAAATGTCCTTTGGCTCCCATTATTTAAAGTTTTCTTATTTTTTTTAGCAGAAAAGTATGGTCCTTCAAGCTTTAGCAACATTTTTCTATCCATCTGAGTAAAGTCACAGGAATAGAAAGTCATCTAACTCACACAAACTCCATCCTCCCACCTACATTGTGTAACACCCTTGAATGGTTTTGTTACAACCATCTGTACCATGCGAACACAAGGCTCCGTCAATCATTGCAGTTTATTCATTTAGATTTCAAATGTTGAGCATTGAAATCTCCCACAAAGATCACGTCCTTTCAATTCACCCATGGGATTTAACTGTAAATGACAGTTATGTGTTGCTGTGTGAACAGTATTAGCATGGTGGAAGCTGACATAACCCATCTGAGACAAATTGATAAAAACATATCCAAGAACAATTATCGAAGAGGTTTGAGATCTGAAGGTAGATTTGTGATGAAAATTGCTACAAGACACTGAAGGTGTTCAAACTGGCATTTTTCCATCGACGAGTTACTTTTCTTCCAATGAAAACCAAATTCTGCTTCCTAGATTATGTAGCTGAAAAAATAACTCACCACCCCAAAGGATGTAAACAGAGCAGAATGTGCCTCCTGCCAACAGGCGTGTTCATGATCACCTCAGCCTTTTTCTGTGTTTGTTTTCTGTTTTGAATTGACATTTCCACATCACAAACAGCTTCATCAGTGGGTGGAATTATACAAACCATATATCCTGCAGGTATGCATCTTGAGAGAAAACAAAACCTGCTGGTGTCAAGAACTGATCACAACGCTACACGATCATGGTTTATCAAGACAAATGAACCTGAACAGGTTCATGCTGTGTTCACACTGGGCTCGACAACACGTTTTCAAGTGACCACCAATGAAAAGTCTATGTAATTGCACACAGATGTGCATTTTTGCAATCAAAACTCTTGCGTTTGTCTGTTATTAGGCTTTACTTTACTTAAACCAGTTGAATTTTGACCAATCATGGACTTGTAGTGTTATGAATGGGTAGCATCCTTTTTAATTCATGGAAGTGCTAACCATTTAAAAAGTGATCAATAATTGCGGTTTGTGCCCGACATCGCAATAAAGCTGTGAAATAAAAAGCCAGGGGCAAGATTTGTGAAATTTGCACCACTTTGACATTTCACACCAAGCCTCTTCCAACTGACTAGCAGCAGTATCTCATTGCGTCTGGTGGAAGGTTGGCGCCAGTGTTCGGCAGCAGAGGTGCCATCAGTGTGTGAGTGGGACAGTGACTGTAAAGCTTTGAGTCTTCAAGGAAAGTCGAAAATCCTTATAAAAGTATACACCATTTACCATCTAATCTAAAACATGTATTTTAATTTTGCTATGAGTTACTGAGATGTTTTAGTTTCTGTGTGGGCGATTCATGTCCAATTATCCTCGTGTGATGACATATCATGGCTAGCTCCCACTTTGATCCAAACACCCCAAAAAACGTCTGCAACTGTGAAACACAGATTTATTATGAAGAACTGTGTATACCAACTTCTTCTTATGGCCCATTCAATGAAATGCTATATAATCTGAATAAAAGCTGTTTAAATGCAGCCTTTTTGTGAAAACATTTAACAACTAAGGAGACATTTTCCAGCATTTGCATACATGTTGACCGCAGAGCACAAAGCTCATCTCTTTCTTCTGTCCCTTCCAGATTTTCCTGGCAGGGCTGCAGCATTTCTGCACCTCGCTGGTTTCACCAGCTCTCGCCTAATCAAACCTCTGACACTTGCTCTGTGTGCGGTTTCACCTCCTGCGTGTGTGTGGCCGCACCATCAGTGTGTTTTCACGCCCCGCATGTCCTTTCTCCTCTGTGAAGTCAACCCCGTGTGTTGCGTAATTGCACTTAGAAACTGTAAGCTGACCTGCTTTGTTGTTGTAGCTGTTATGATCACTCACTTGTCCTATGTGTTTCCCCTTTTGTCTGTTTTTATGACATCTTCTCAGCAGAGGGTAGCATGTGTGCACACACACAAGGGCTTTGTGCACGCCAATACACTGATCTCTGTACATTATTTCTCACAAGAAACCCAAGTCAAGATCTCAGAGCATTCTTTTATTCCTATGTAAGCTTAACAGATAGTCACAATCTCTCCAGCTAAGATAATGTTTCCTTTTCTTTCATGCTCAGAACACCTTTCATGCTTTATAAAAAATATGTTATTAAAATGAATCATTCTGTATTTAAAAAAATTATAGTCCCAATAATATGCATTTGGCCGCAGAGACGCCCAATTTTCTTTATTGGCTACATCATTATTTTGCAGTTGGTGTAGGATTCCAGCAGGAATTATGCAGGAAGAGAGCGACTGATCTTAATGCAGCGCAGTGCTCTGCAGGGAAGCGCTGGGTCCACTCCAGCAGAGGTTGCTTTAGCATCAACCACCTAAACATTGCTGCAGTGCTTCTATGGTAACATCACCTCTCGATGCCCACCCCCATTACATGGCTCAGGCTAAAAAATAAAAAAAACTCAGCAAAAAAACAGTGAGACGCAAACTTCCAAGGTCCTGATACGATCAGCTACTGGAACAGGACCGGTTCAAGGAGGTCCCACCCCACTGCTCGCCACGTCTCAGGGCCGTGTGCCATCTGGCACGGATAATTTTGCAGTCAAGACCTGCAGAATTTCGGACTCAGCTTTTTTTGGGTGGGGGGGTTAGATGATTTTTTAACCTCATACAACTTAGTTGAATTTTTCTTTATCCTATAAAGCAGTGGTCCCCAACACCAGGGCCACAGACCGGTACCGGTTTTATTTATCATCTGATTCTAAAGGAAGTTTTATTTTGGAAAATACCGGATTCTCTCCACCACATCCAACTCATTCTTGATGCGTGTCACATTCCTCGGTCATGTGTCCCTAAGCCCCCAAGCCAGCAAAGTTAATGAAAAAATACGTATTTGGAAAGTTTCTTCTCCCAGAAAAGAGCCAGCAAGGAAACAGAAGAAAAGCCGTCAACTTCAAAGAAAAAAGAAATTTGCCTTTAACGAACAGAAAAACAGGAGTCTTTACTTCAAATATGGATTTATTGGGCCAGTTGTTTCCACAGACCATAATAATAATGCATAATATTCAGTAACTGGCTGCATAATGTTACGAGGATGCTGCTAATAAAGTTTGTTTAAATGGTGGATTCACTTTTATTTTATTTTTTTAGAAAATACCAACTTCAGTGACCATTTATCTTTTTTTAATGTATCCATTGCACCTTAAAAGTCGCACGAGGCTGAAGTTGGCGTCAGATTTATTTAGGTTCCACTTCGACAGTGTTGGGTTGAGGGAACATCATAAAATGATGGTTTCCATGCAAAATCTAGTGTACAAGAAAGTTTAAAGCAGCTGCAGATTTTTTTTGAAGAGCATGATAAATGAACTTTATCCTCAAAAGTCAGAGATAAAAGACTAAACTAGCAGGCTAAGAAAAAAAAAACCACAATTTGACACTCACTTCAGCCTCGTACAGGCCGCTCCATGAAAATATTGTCCGACATTAAACCGGTATCTGGCCTGAAAACGTTTTGGTGCCACTGCTATAAACTTTAAAAGAAATTACAAACTCCGTGTAAAAAACTGCTGCAAGGAGAAAGAGTTTCTCCTCATTGCTTGGACAGTTATGTCTGCCATATGTGTGACCTTCGAAACATCGTCCCTGCTGGGCTTTGTAGATAACATGCTACACTGCATTGTTTCTTGTTGCCTTTTTATCCACATTAATTGCATGCCATTACCAAAGAGACCCGGCCCAAGCAGACCGTTATCTGTGCTGAAAGCCCTGCTTTACTGTAATGATTAGCTGGTGATGGATTGACCTCAACTTGACAGAGTTGGATGTGGCAGGCACACAAAACACAAGCACCATCTTTTTTCAGTAATTGCAACAGCGGACGGTGTTTGGTTCTGTGCACATGTCATGCTGGATACAATTTCACAAAGGTGAGTCTGTTTGCAGCGTCTAATAAATGCCAGTTATCTGCCGGACAGGAGACAGGCCAGCTTCAGTCATTGTTCTGTTTATTAAGGAGTGTGGGGAACATGTATACAAACCCGTGTGTGTGTGTCCATACAGGGACGGGGGGTGGATGCTGGAGCTGTGAAACAGACTAATGAGGGCTAGGTATGAGTAAGACAGAGACTCCGTAAACTTAGAAAACATTTGACATTGATTCAAAGCAGAAAATTGCAGAAGAAAACGTGATTTATCTTCAGTTTTATTGTTGTTAAGCTGCCGACAGCTTGGAGGATTTTCAAGGGTCATAAACAATTACTTAGCTCTGTAGATTTGTGCTTCACATGAAAGAAAAAAGAATAAAATAAATAATTTAAATACATGACTATTTGAATTTGAAGTTGTGCTTTCTTAATTTAAATGTGCCATGTCACAGAATCCCTCTGACGAAAGACGCTGTGGCTTTCTGGGTAATCTAACAGACCTCCTGACATCTGTGTCTGTCAAGCACACTCGGTTCAAATTAATGCCAAACTGTTCGCCGTGAGTGCACACCGCGGCAATAGGTTTTCTCCAAATTAGCAGTATGTGTGAGCGTCAGGGTGTACTCTGCCTTTTGCCGAGTACATCTGAAGTTCTGCTAAACAAAATTCTGGTATTTTTCAGATGTAGATGTTTTTCCCTGAACGTGCGGCATCTGTTCATATCTCATTCCCTTCCCTCATCAGTGGGTTTCCTGCCGTGGATGCGCTGACAGTTTATGGATGGTTTCAGCTGGCAGGCTCAGCTGTTGTTGCAGCTGAACTAAAATTAATAAATGAATCTTCCTTTCATATTTAACCACCTGGTTTGGTGTGCAGCCCAGTACAACAAGAAGGATATATCGACTCAAAATGACATAAGTGGTAGAGATGTGAGATAGAGGAGAAAATTAGGCCAAGTTAGCAGCATTTTCTCCAGCTTCAAATTTAAAAAGAGCTTGTTGTATAGACGTGTACAAAAACAAAATTCTATAAAGTGAAGATTTTTAGGCATCATGGAGCTCGTCAGAGTGGTCCCAGCAAAAGTGCTGTAGATCCTCCTGGAGTTGACCAAACACCTGCTCCACTCCTCGAAAAACGGGACTAAAGACATTTGCGGTGAAATTGCATCTTGCTAATCAGATCAGAGTAGATTGAGTGAACATTTTTATTTAACCCTAAAGTAACACTTTACTTACGCAAACTTTATTTACTAGTGTGAGGTGTCGCATATTGGCCGTTTTTTTCCACATCAGAATCCCTTGGAATTATCTTTATGGTGCAAACAGTCAAAGAGTTACATTAGTTAAAAGAAAGTGTGTCATTTCACCGTCGCCAGTGACAGCTCAGGTGTTAAAGCGTAAAACCCATATTACCTTAAAAACTCTCAGTGGGGCTTGAGGTTGAACAGAACTTGAAGCAAAACTGTTGCACTGCAGGGTTAGTGGCTTTTGTTTGTTTCTGTGAGGATTCTGTAGTTTAACTTGGTTCTTCATTGGGTTTTTTCATAATTTTTTTTGAGTTGTGCCCAGTCAGTCACTCCAGGTTGATGTTAATCATCTAAAACAGTTTTCATTTCTGTTTATTGTCCTCAGTTTAAGTGTCTTGTTTTCAGTTGGTCATTCTCAGGTCCTCTGCTCTGCTTTGTCACATTTTTGTTTCTCGATGGTTTTTGTTGTTTTGGTTCTTGTTTATTTATTATTTGTTTAGCCTGGTCTCCAGCACATTGGGTCCTACCCCACCAGTTCTTGACCGTTTTACTTTTGATGACGACCCAGGTTCAGCTAGAATCCAGGATATATCAAGTAACTTAGATCAAGGCTGAGCAACAAGGGTTTCTGTCCTTTTTCCTTCCAACCAGCCTAGCCATAACAGTTTCTAAAAGGCTGAACATACCCGATCCTGGTCATCTGGACAGTGTAGAGCAAGGACCTCTGGAAAGTGGTCTGCTCATCCCTGAGATGTTCCCTAAACATGTATCCAGACCACTGTTTAGAATAATGGTGTATAAAGTTACGCCATCAGTAACTTTGTATTTTTTTGAGTAACAGAGTATTTAAAAAAATAACTGCTTCTGTTTTCAAAGTGCCATTACTGTTAATACATTTTTAGCAGGGTGCATTACTAAGAATTGACTTAAAAACTGTAATTAAATGCACCATAAGCAGCTGTTGAATCATATTGACTTTCTGTCATAAAAGGAAACTGGGTGGATTATGAACAAAATAGGTAATTCCAGTTGGCTAAGGCAGAGTTAGGTTTCATGGTAGCCAGTCAGAGCCAACGCTGTTTTACACACAAACCCACACACATCCTACACTCACAAACACCATCAAGTGAAAGAAGCTGCAGAAATGTGAAATGTGGAGCAGACCAATGAAAAGTTGGCTTTTTTTAGGTGTTAATATGATGTCCAGGAAGAAGATTTTGTCAAAATCTAGAACAAAAATATTTCCTGACATTGTAAATATGATTATTTTAATGTTATTTGAATGATTACTTATGTTGTCAACAAAATACTTACTTTGGAATAAATATCAACGGTTGTATATAAGTACACTTATATTTTAATCTTTTCAATTAACTTGTGAAAACTGATCATGAAAATCGTAGTCTTGACGTACAGTAACTTTTTACAGTAATACTAATTAAAGTAAAACTCGCCTCTCAATGAGAAAGTCCTGGTTCTAATCCCTGCTGGTTTCTTTTCTGTGTGGAATTGACATGTTCTCTTCATGCATGCATGAGTTTTCTCCGGGTACTCTGGCTTCCTCCTACAGTCCGAAAACACACTTCACAGGTTAATTGGATTGTCCTTAAAATTAATGTGTGTGTGGTTGTTTGACAATATGTTGCCCTGCAATGGCCCGGTAAACCATCCAGGCTTTATCCCACCTTCACCTGACAGTAGAAGGGATAGGCTCCAGCAGCTTTGGAAAGTGGATGGATAGATTTTCCTATATGCTGTAGAGTTTTTGCATCTATGTAAAACACATGGAACTGCCTCCATGTATGGAAAGCCCTCTACAAACAAAACTGCTGACCTTATCAAGTGTCCTCCTTTTAGTGGAAGAATATTCTTGTCTGTTGTTGGAGCTTTTCAGCTATGTCTTTTTCCTGCCAAATGTTTAACTTTGAAACGACTACATAGTTCTTATTTAACAAACCTGGAACGTGAACCGTCACGGGAGACTAAAGACAATCACTTACAATTCTTGTGTACTTTGCTTCAAAGAAATCTCCTGGATGTAAAGTCCTGTTGTTCTAGAGAGGTGATCCCCTTGAATGAGATAAAAACCAATTACTCTGCAGCAGTCACCCCAGATTTTAATACCAAATCAATTATAAATGCAATCAAAGTGGTTTTAAATGGAATAGATAAAAATCCCCAGAGTCAAATCTCTGAGATAAAAATCCAATTTACAGGAATTTCACAGATCATGCTGTGATGAGAGAAGCCTTGCATTTAGAGTTATTAAACGTTGATGGCTGCACGCTGTGCATTTAATGGGGTTTGAAAGCCCAGAAATGGATTCATTACAGTTAAGAAGATACTGGTAAAAGTTCGGTAAACTTTGATATGAGTAAGGGTTGGAAGGCTAAATTCCACCCGAAAAGTACCCTTTATTTTATCTAAAAACAAAGGTAAATATCAGCAAAACAAAAACACTAAATTGCAACAGGTGGGAGCTTTAGAAAAGAATTTTACAAAAACAGATATGATCTGAAAGAGGATAAAAAAGGATAACAACTGAAATGAAGCAGCTGAAGACATGAGAGTACTTAAAGAAACAGAACCAAAGAAAACCTCAACTTCAACAAACATGCTTTCTTTAAGAAAAACTGGATATAAAGTTTAGTACAGAGTGCCCTAAAACCCACATTTTGCAGTAAAATGAAGGTGAATTACTTTACAAGTTTATGGTCAACACTATAATAAGAAAGTGCCAGTTTAAATACTTGTGACTACCATAACTTCAACCGTTAGCACAATCAACGTAATTCCAGCAGATTCTGGTGGAGACAAGTGGCTTTGCACCATTATGCAACACTTTATGTCAGTAATGTGTTGCATAACCGTATTTAGGTGCTGCCAGTGACATCTTCGGTGTTAAAGAGTTAATACCAGAGTTGTTGCCGACAACAGCAAAATAACACGTTATTTTTATCTACTGTAACCCTTTGACAATTTATATGTGATCAGCTGATTCTGACAGAGAAAAACGGCTTTGCACCAATATGCACATCGGCATATCCATATAACGCATATGCGTTATGCCTTAATGTTATACATACGGTATAAACTAAGATATTTACAAAATAATCCCAATGGTCTTTTAATTATGCTGTTTTTAGCCAGAAAAAACAGGTTTTATTTTCAGGACACAGTTCTGCTGATTGGCAGTAATTCACTAGAAATTCACCTGAGTTAGCATTGGGGTGGAGCAACAAGGAAGGGCTCCCTCCTCTCTTCGCTGCTTAGACCTCAGAGCAGGGATCTTAGTATATTATCTACATAGCAAATATGCTCTTTGTTATTAAGATGTTATTAACATTAATATGCTAAACCGCGAAGCTAGACACAGAGACGCATGTGAGAAGCCGTATTAACAATAAACGTTCTAGCAAGTAAGCAGTTTTCTGTTAGACAACATGACAAAAAACATTCACGTTTCTGCCACAGCACCTGCGACCGTCATCATCAGGAGATTCCGGTGTCTTATTCAGGCCATGGAGCGGCAAGCTCCTTCCACGTGGGAGCGGCTGTGGATGAAGCGACTTTGGGAAATGGTGGTTATTGATTTTACAGAGGAGCTGTGGATCCAACAATTCCGCCAGACATGCTCAACTTTTGATGAGCTGTGTGATGCTGTGAGACCCCAAGCCAGCCAGTTTCTACCAAGAAGGTCACGGTCAAGGTCAGTTTTGCAAAATAGGTCGATTTCAATTCGCCTGAAAAACCACCTCCAAGCGCAAAATCTTTTTTTCGCTAAATGTCAGTTTTTTGGAAATTGTTTTGTTTTGTTATGGAAATTTATTTTTGCAAATTCAGTTTGCGCAATTTTAGAGTTAATGGAAACGCAGCTACTGTTGTCAAGATGGGTTTGTTCATGAAAGGGGGATGTAGAAAAGGGAAGGGGGAGGGGGCAATGGGGGCAACAAGGATCAACTGCCTCTGGGAAACCTTAGACGTACTTGGTTCAGTTTGAATGAACAGGTGAGACATTTTGCCTCCCAAGTTTCGAGCTTCATGAGTTTTTCTTTTGTTTACTATCAGAATAAAACCCAATCTGAGGTGTCCGGGTTTGAACAGCCAGATAGAGGGTAAATTTTCTTAGGGTGACCTTTAGTAAAATGTCCAAGTGAAAGCACTTACTGCAGAGCTTTAATTGTCTGCTATGGAAATTGAAAACCCTTTAACGGCAAGAGATGATTCACCCAATTAGTGAAGCTTAGCTCTGTGTTTCAGTGGCTTCTCTGATGTTGAGCCCCACTGGGTAACTGGCTAAATTCATCTGTGATTTGACATTTTTCTTGGCAGCCCACTGAAAACATGGGATTTCATTTTAATTACCAGACTTATCACCGTTTCCTCACTAACTATGCCAGTGCTTTTCTCGTTTGTCGACTTGCAGGAACCTTAACTTCCAAAAAACTGGCAGCACCAGTGTTCTTCATTTTAGACCTGAGCTTTTCAGCCTATTAGCATCTCTTTATATAATCCATTTCTCTCTTTCAAGGTGCTTTTATCTCTTCACAGTCAATGTCAGTTAAAAATAATTCAAAACCAAACTGTGTGGTTGCCCACACAAAGGGAGGTGGGCAAGTTCTGTTGGAGCTTTCCTTCTATTCTTCCTTTTCCGGGGAGTTTTCTTCTTCACAGTCACCCTTTATTTGCTCACTACAAAGGATTACACAGAAAAACCTTCAATGTCATCTCACAGTCACTCATACAAGCTCTTATTAATATGCAGTGATGACAGTTTGACTTCAATGAAAAAAGGGTGAACTGGATTTGATGATAGCAAAACTGAAATACTTAGACACAATTAGATAATAACAGTGGCAATTCATTCAGCTCTTTTTTATATTTTTGACTTTTTGTAATCAAAGAAAAATGATAACACAAATCTAACTAAAAATACGCCTGAGTTTGACTTCTGGTGCTAATTTTTATGTCTCTAAGAGTGTGAAAAGTCACTAGCGGGTATTGTTCAATAAAGCGCTGATTAGAGTAGGAAGGCTCGCAGAAACAACTTTTGTCATTTCAGTAATATTTCTATGTCAGAAACCACAAAAGTGTGAGAATCATCATTCCTGAAACATTCCTCTACATGTTGTCTGTGGAGCTGGGCTGTGTTTTTACTGATCAATTGGAAAAATATTATTATCTGCAGAGCAGCAAGGATGCAGTAAAACCATGCATTAGAATAATTAGTAGGACTTTACAATAACCATTCAGATATCTAGACAATATGAGGAAATACAACTTTACTTCACAGATTTCACCTGGCATGGGTTATTCATGGAACATAAGCTCCACAATCAATTTTTGTTCCAATACTCACCTATGGTCAAGAGCTCTGAGTCATGACCGAAAGAACAAGGTCCTGGATACAAGCGGCCAAAATGAGCTTCCTCCGTTGGGTGGCTGGGCTTTCCCTTTAGATAGGAAGATAAGCTTGGCCACCGGGAGAGAGCTTGGAGTTGAGCCGTTGCTCCTTCATGTTGAGAGGAGCCCGTTGAGGTGGTTCTGGTTCAGTTGTCTCCTGAACGCCTTCTTGGGCAGGTGATCCGGGCACGTCCCACTGGGCAAAGGCCCCGGGGAAGCCAGGACATGCTGGAGAGACGGTAGAAAATGGATGAATGGAAGCTCTGCAATAAACAAGGGAATCCTTTTAGTGCAATGTCATGAATGCTGCACTCATTTTTAGATTTGTATTCATATTGCTTGCAAATTTGTTAGGTTTATTTAGTGGAGCTACAGTATTTCCGTCACAGATTCTGCAAGTTGTTTCACTCAAAAAAGCAGGATAGCAAAAAGTAGTCAATTTAAGTATTCTACAAATATACTTACCAGTAGTTTATGCTAAAAGTGAGGCAGAATACTTGTAGTTTACTTTTTATGCACCAAAAAGACAGAGGTCAATGGTTTCGGATGATCTTCACCAGGTTTAGCTGTTATTTTGGTCCATTCTTCCATCCATATTCAACACATCAATATAAGTCGCAGTAGCCAAAAAAAGCAAAATAAAGAAAAAAATACCATAAATAAGTCGCTTCGGAGTATAAGTCACAATTTTGGGAGAAAAGCTCATTACTTCTGAACAATTCCACCAAGCTTGGCATCATGTTGCATTCACACTGAACGCGATTCAAGTGTCCAATTTGTGTCCGCTACCTCTTTTTCGACATCCACCGCCAGAAAGTGCAACAGATGCATAGCTGCAATATATATATATATATATTGACTACATATTTTAGTTCTATGTTTTTGTTATATATTTTCTTTTTAAATTTTATTTGATTTCAACCCTGACTTTTATATATTCTGCAAACAACTTGAGAGCGTCGCCATTATCATTGTGATGCAATGATAACTAAAGGATTTCTGATTTCTTTTGACCCAGGTCAAATTTGATGCTCAATGCTTGTCTAAAATTGTGTTCATAAAGTCATCGCTCTCGTCGTGTGTGGGAGACGGTAGCCTCATTAACCTCATGCTGACTTATAATCTGAAGAATACGGGTAGCTACAAACTGTTACCTCAAGTTTGACAAGACATTTGACGAATGAACAAAAGCATCACTTCCCATCCAACTTCTGCAAGTCTTTTAGGGTGGAGTTAAACTAAACAGAAATATCTCACATTTCATCCCAATGATTTGTGTCGTAACTTCTTGTGTTCTTAATACGATGTCACAGTTTTGTTCCTAGCGTATGTAAAGCAAACAACCTCGCTTCATCAGTTATAGTCGGCGTAATGAAAACGGAGAGGAAAATCTGGGCCAGCGCAGCATCATCTCAGCTCCGAAGCGTTTAATGGAATCCATTCCTCGGAAAATAAGATTCTGTGTCATGGGTGAAAGGGAAATCTCCGAACCCACACAGCCTGGAAGGTCTTTATAATTCACAAAAAAAGGCTTTTAAGAGCATCCTCTGAACTAGGGCACCTGCATGCATCCAGTTTTATCACATCTCTTATCTGAACAGCCATATTCGATTGTGTTTATACCGTAAGATGTAACTTGTGTGCTGGTTTCCGAATCAAAGAAGCAGTCTTTAATAAGCCTCTAAGTTTTTATAAAGAAAGGAGTAAGGGGAAGTGTGAGGCACTTTTAAGTATTTCTTTATTTATTTTTATTCTTTCATTGGGAGTTTGTTGGCAGTTTTGTGGTTAGGTGTTGGAGGTTAACCTGTCAAGTAGTGTTAGAAGTCGGAAAATACTTTCGGTTCAAAAATAAGATGTCAAATGAAGAGGTACTTTTCCAAAGCTGCGTCATTTTTTGTGACAAGGGAGTTGCTCTGTGTTAGCTCTTCTAACATGTTAGGATGAATGGACGAATGTTTAAAATACAGATAGAAAGCAAGGAGGACTGTTCACTTTCAGTCTATTTTTAGATGAAATCTTTTTTTTTGGCAAATTTTTACTTTTTGCTATTTAGTAACATCTGCTGTTTTAACAGCAAAATGTCAGCCCTTGTTTTTGTCTTTTTTTCTCTTAAATGATTGATGATTTTCCTAATCCTCTCCTGTTCTCTGCATTTTATATTCCAGTATTTTAAACTCTGTATTTTTTTTATTATTTTCAACTTTCCTCCTAAGGTTTTTCTTCCTTCTTTATTTCTTGGCTTTCGTGTTCCTTGCTGTTCTTCCTCCCACGCTTGAGTCACACTGGCTGCAGTAGGTGAATGGTCTGGATCCTTTCTGCCCTTACCTTTAATTTTTTTTTTCCAGATTGCCTTTTTTACTTCTTTGCATTTCACAATCAATACTTGGATGTTGTACCTCTGTAGTACAACATCTCTGTCCTTATATTACAACAAAAAGTGTACTTTTTTGTTGCATTAAAACAAAACCTAAAGCATCTTAATTTTAAAGTTTAATGTTCTCAAAGTTGTTTCCTGCTTACTAAGAAAGCTTTGAGCCAAATCCATGTCACTCCTAAGAAAATAAACAAGAAGTTCATATCAAAATTCTATTTTCAGTTCAGTGTATTTAGTTTTGTGGTTTCTGCAGTTCACATTGGACCTGCTCAACTCTGTTTCAGTCTTAATAATTATTTTTGTATTTAATTAATTCATTTGATAGGTTAATTTGATATATTCAGCAGCTCAATCTGGGCGTTTATAAATGCGTGTTTTTGAATTCCAGTATGATTTTTTTTTTTAGTTCTGTATCCTGTTAACCACACTCACCTGATCTGTTCATTAGCACAGCTGCTCCTTGTTGTGTCATTGACTCAGCCGCTATATAATCCTTTCTTTGCTGCTGGCCTTGCTTTTGTTGAACCCGTTCATGCTTTGTTGAGCTGAATTCTGATTATTTCTAAAATGTCATATTTGTTGCTTTTTTTTTTTCTTTTGTGGAAGTTGAAGGTCTATGGTTTGGGTTCTCCAGAGGCAGAGCCTCTAGAACCTGACCTTAAATTTTTTTTGTGATTATAAACCAGATATGTAAAATTCCTTTTCATAATTTTTCTTCCTCCAGTTGTTCATTAGTCAAAACATTTTTTTTCTCATCCTATAGTTGAATGACTTCACTATTGTACTTTGTAAAACTATTATAAGGTCAAAAGAGTCACATGCTTAGAATTGTGTGAACCATTAAGCAAAAAAACACCTTAAAGCCTTGAATTCTGCCATTATTTGAACACCGTTTCACAGTCACTTTTTTTTTCCCGCAAAGAGTAGAAAATGGCTCTGAATAAAAAAAAATGTGACCCTCAAACTTGTGGGGCAAATGTGTTTGGCCTACAGCTCTTAGTGTGAAACAAAATTCACTCAGTTCGCCTATTCCCACCCATTTTAAATCTTGTTGCTGGTTTTTACACCAAATCATGTTTTTAACTTGCGATTGTGAGAACATACTTGTACTTAAAAATGTGAAACAGTCACACATTGTAGCCCAATGGCTTGTGAGTTGTACTTTTTTGAGAAGTGGAAGTTTTTAAGATATGGACATTTGTTTGGAGAGCACATATTGAAGCCATTGGATAACATGGCATTTTCAGAAAAGCAGAGAAAAAAAATCTTACTTTTTCTAATCAAATTTACATAAACACTTTATAATTGAGATTAGTGAAATTTATACAATTGAATTCCTCATTTTGTGAGCTTTTCAAAACTGAAATAATTATTTGATTTGACTTATTGTTTAAACAGACCGCCAATTTGTTGGACACAATGTCTGTCCATCTCAGAGTCTGCGGTGTGTGTGGTTCAGTAGATGACACGCAGCTCTTTCACACACACACAGAGACACACCGATTCATGCTTTAAGGAATTCTAGGGGACCTTTGATGCTTTCAGTGACGTGCATGTTTTATTCACCGTTTGCTGTAAATGCACAACAGATTCACTTCATTACACGTGTTTGGAATAAATTCAATTTGTATCAAGATTTTAACTAGATTAGCAACAAGCCTTTGTATTAGCATGATGTTAGCTTTAGGGCCAGTGTTTTTTTTCATCTGTTATAGTAAATAGTTTGGCAGTAAGCTTTTATATTAGTGTTATACTAGGTCATTTGGCATCTAATGAGGGTTTTATAGGCTAATTTGTCTTTTTTTTTTGTTTTATTTATTATAATTTTTTTTCAAGAAATTCTTCAAATCCTATGTGCACCTTTTAAAACCCATGCAATACCGGTATCAAAACGTTCACCATATTCAGGACATGCTTGTACCTTTTTAGACATTTAAAAATTTAGCATGATTTTTCAAAAAATTCTTCAAATTCTTTGCGAACTTTCTGCAAATTGTGCAAGTTTGGTATCAAAACATTCAGAACATTCCTGCTTGTAGTTTTGGTGTTTATTGGCTTCATGGTTTTTAACATTTTATGCAATTTTGCGATTTTTCAAGAAATTTTTCATATTCTTCATGCGCTTTTGAAACCTATGCAATGTTGGTATCAAAATGTTCAGCATGTTCATTCATGCTTATACTTTTGGTATTCATACTTTTTACACATTTTAATTTATGCGTGTTTTTTTTTTTTTTCTTTTCAATGAAATTCTTCAAATTCTTCATGCACGTTCTGCAATTTCTACAACTTTAAATTCTTTAGCAACTTTAGCATTATGCAAAAAGCTTTAACATTTTCCCGAGCTACCCAAAAACCTGCAACCCCTCTTAGGGTGCATGTGACTAAGGCTTTTCTGACTGAAGCACAATCCCCTTAATGGACTCAGACGAATGAAGAGTCCCTTTACATACTCGTAAAAGGATCTCTCATTAGTTAAGAGGGGGAATGTTTTGTTGAGGACAGAAGATCATAAACCTGATAAATGTGAGGAATGGTAATTTGGCCCACACGGTGTGTGATAATGACTCTGCATAATTAACCCCAGCGCTAAGAACAACTTCTGCAAAGTTACTACTGTGGCAGGATCACGGACACTGTGACAGACACACTAAATATAGTTTTGAGGTAAGCAGCCATTTTCCATTTTGTCATAGCATTAGAAATATTTTTTATCATAGGCCTATTTATAAATTGCTGAATAGAAACAGATTTTCTTGCATGCAGCAACATTTTTTTTCAATCGTTTCTCAAACTAAAAGGTGCAAAATCATAGAATATTTAACATGTGACTGATGGCTCATGACTCCAAACCTGTCATTTCTAATAAGCTAAAGTGCAAGCTGTGAGGCCTTTTTCCCGCTCTCTGCATTGGTGGTACATTCCCAGCGCATAAAAGGCGTCAAAACTTTCCAGAGCATCAAATGTACCAAAGTTTTGTACAAAAGAAACTGCAATGTGTGGGTTTTTATAAAATATGCATGAAATCTTTGTTGCTTCAAAGAATATAAATTGGGATGTCAGATAAGTGGGAAGAGAAGCAGATGACTTGTTTTCTCTTTTGTGCTATTTCATGAATTGAGATAATTCATGACTTTAAAAATAAGTCTGAAAAGGAAAGGAAAGTGGGCGTTTGAATGCCTAGATGAGTGAAAAAGGTAGCCTTTGTCAAACATGTTTCTGCTCAAAGGCCAAAGATGGAGGATTCTTCCTTCTGTGAATTGATGCTGGAAACTGAACTGAAGTGAAGTGAAGTGGAGGGTTAGGGCTGGACGAAGGCGTGATGCCGGTTCATTAGCTAACAGATCTGGAATCTAATCAGTGTCACTAGATTAAAACTGATGCCTGGAACGCTGGAAGATTTCACAGGCTGTGGCAACAGGCTATTTCATTCATAACTAAAGGGTCAGCACTTTTTTTTTTTTTGCAGTCAAACCCGGGGCAGAATTATGATGAAAAAAGCAATAACTGAACTTTTAAAAAAAATCTGTCAACATGGAATTATTAAACTGAGAAAAAACCAAATTGTCAAAACAAAATCAAAGATTACCCAACAAAGTAGAAAATAAATTTTTAAATGGTGGTTTATCTCATTATTTCTTTGTTTTTGGAAAGCAGAGTTCATTTTTCCTGCTGCACTTCAGCCCTATGCACTGAGACATCTACCAAATCCAGAAATCCCTTGAATAAAAGCTTTGTGACAAACTGAAGATCTGAAAGATACCCATCCTGCTGCCAATGAAGGACATTCTAGAGCAAATGAGAAACAAAGACACTGACACGAAACTCGAGAAAGCCAAGTGAGCCAGGAGACAAGTAGAGTGAGAAACTGCAGGAATACATGGTTAACTGTCCATTCAGCCATTTCAGAGGACTCACCGCAGTCAACTTTGGTGGGCTCCAGACACACTGGCTGAAGACTGAAAATGCAATGAGACTCATGAATCTGGAATTTAACAGCTTTGTGTTCATAAAATTCAAGCAGGCAGAAAGAATAAGCCCCACAAGAAGCAGAGCGGTGAACATTTTCCTGTCGTGGGGTTCATCATGTGATTTTTGAGCTGCTGTATTGTGCTCAGAGTTGGCTTTTCACAGATGGGTGGTTACACTCCCAGTAATTATTTGAATGGAAAAACAGTATACAAGATTGGAGTGACACTTGAAGGGACATTTTTGGTATGTCGACAGAAGAATTTAAGATTTTTGCTGTGATTTGTTAATCTTTGTGCAACTGGATTTACTCACAGACTTGTTGAAGCAGGAACAATCAGATTTTTCTAATTCTTTCTGACTCCTGTCAGCCCCCCTGCTGCTCCTGATGCAAGTTCTGGAGAAAAATGCCAAACTTTTTAAATTTTAATTTCAACTAGTAAGTAAACAGCAGAATCCATACTAGAGTCAAAACATGCTGTGAAATATCATGTAGTTTTTTTTCTTCTGTCCTCCCAGCATATTTGCTGAACCTGCTTTGATTCCACTTCCAAGCCTTTAGCATCTGGGGCAGGATGCACCCTGTGCGGTTTCATGTGTCAAACCGAGACAAAGATTCCCAATTACCAAAGTGTTTCAATTAGACCGGTCACAACCCAGAAAAGGCAGTGCTCCAGGTGATCTGCCAACATCGCAGCAATCTGTCGACACCAACACAGGGAGCTCATTTCAATTATGACCAAAGCCATTCGCCATGACGGTGGAGAATTAATGGGCTGTTGCAAACAAACTGATCTGTTGATAATCAGGAGGCGGCCGCAGACACTGCCGCAGCATAATGGAGCTCCATAATAGACCTGCATGACCATCCTCCTGGTCACCTTTTGTTATTGAAGATGTGCTGTTCGTCTACATCTATTTTTATGGTTCATAGGCTACGGAAAACAAAAGAGAGGAAGCCGGTGATGTGTAGTGTGTTGGATCATAGCTAAACGTAAAACACAGCAAACGTCAAGCGATCACTGAAGCCTAAAGACACACCTATTCTCCACTCTATGTCCCTCCACGGGCCTGGACAACCCAAAAACCAGGTCAAAACCCGTACGGGTACGTGTGACTATACTTTTAAGACCTTTACAGACTTCAATGACAACAAGCTTGTTGTCCGTTTGCATGTTTGTAGTGTTGTCAGCAAAATAAATATTCTACATCCAATTAAAAATGTCAATCTAAACATTAGATTTGTTTACATACATTTTTTGTAAGGAAAGTTTACACGAGTGGAAAAGTTTAAACCCTCTCATTAAAATGCTCTAAAATTAAATAAAAAAAAAAAGACTAACAATTTTTTAGTATTTGTCAATTTTTCTGTTTATATTTTGACACAAGCCTGGTTTTGGACTACTGGAGGAGTGTTCATTGGAAATGCATGCATGTACACTTCAAAAACTGAATTATTTTCAATAAAATAGTCTTGTTTCCTGTCTTGCGAGAAAAACCTTATCAAAGTTTTTCAATAGCAACATCTTAGTAAACGACTAGAATTTTTGTTTCAAAAGAAGAATTCTTGGTAAGAGGTTTTTTCTCACCCTGTTGGAGTTTTCTTTCTTTCTTTTTTAAAGAAAATCTGCAAACGGGGAATAAACTTTTAACTTATTTCAAGGGGCCTTTTTTTTGCAGTGTACAGAGTGAACATGCAAACTTCATGCAGGAAAAACCCATCAGGGATTTGAACCAAGGTCTTCTCACAGTTCTTCAACCTAGACATGGATGTTGAGTTTATTGGTGATTCTTAATGACAGAAGTAAAAGTCATCCTGGATGTTTGCTTGTCGGTTTCCTCCCTCTTGGGGTTCTGTGATGGATTGCCAATAGATGTAGTATTTTACTCTGCGTGCTCTGGTATATATAGCATGTCATGAAAAATAAACAAAAAGGTAAATGACTAATAAGAGCAGATTAAAGAGATCGTAGGTTTTGTAGAAATCAAAATGAGTTTTCAGTCTCTGTAAGCAGGAGTTCAATAGGATGTGTGTTTTAAAGGTCTTGTTGGTCCATTCTTTTCTATGTGGAAGAGGACGAAGCCAGCGGTGCTCGATACAGATGTTCACTCAGTCTTCTTAGATTGAAAGGTGGCCTTAGATGTGGCTGCAGTTCCAGATCAATATGTGGATGCCCAAGGAAATGGTGGAGTTTTCAGTCAATGGTGACCTTTATTCCAGGCTCCTCACCCACTTCTTCTTCACTGCTGTGTCTGGAACTTGGAATTGATTTGACAGATCTGTTTAAGCTTCAGAACCTGTTGAGTCAATAAAAAAGTGAACTTTTTGTGACTATATATTTATTTTGAATACATTTCTTTTTTTTTTAAAGTTTTTTCATTCCAGTTAAGAGTTCCCATAAATCTGAGAACCAGAAATGTTGACTACGCAGAACCTCTGCTTTTATAAAAAAAAATAAGCAAAGACCTTTGCTTTCCTGTGCTGTCATCTAAAATCACACACAGGCAGCGATCCACGTGTAAAAATAGTTGGCGTTTTAGTGATAAAACTTAGTTAAATTAGAGGCAAAGTTGTGAAAAATGTACAGAAAGTAAGATATCAACTCAGGTTCACAAGTTAATGTGGAAAATATGAATCCTGTCAATGTGGTGATGTATTTCTGAGCTCTGTATTATATAAAAAAATATTTAATGCAAGTTCTTACAGGAAATTAGAAGACTTCATCATGTGATGATTTCTTAAAATAAGATTGTGTCAAGATTAAATGATGCAATTCTATTTTCTTAAAACAAGTAGTTACATCTCTCTGAAAAGTAACGAGGATTTAGTCTTATATTGAGTGTAAAAAGCTCTTTAAACTGGAAACTAAACACAAGGTGAGATGTGTTTTATGCAGCATGGCAGCAGGGAAGGTGCTCATGATGGAATCCAGCAAAGCAGGACACATCAGGTTATTCATGCTTTTCTTTTTCCATCACATTCTAGGGTCACTCCATCTATGTCCTATTCTGTGATAATTTCCTTTAAAAGCCTGCAGGTGTCTGTCTGTCTGACCAAAACAAAGGTCGATCCTTTCAGGAAGTCAAATGACAAGAATGAAAGTCTTTTTTTTTTTTTTTCTTCTTTCCATCCTGCAGGTTATGGAGTTTCTCACTTCATATGAGCAAAAATCCTTTAAATGATATGTGGTAAACGTTTACACGCCAAAAAATTATGAGACAATTCAACAACACATGCAAGCTTTTGTGTAAACCCTTAGATTTACGTGTGTTTCAGGCGGCGTAGGATTTATGAGCTCTGCACAGCGCAGGCTTCCTCCCATGGATTCATTCATCATTTCTAAGGGGACTGTTTTGCCCTTTATGTAATGACATGGAAAATCCAACATGTGAGAGGAAAGAGTTTGCATTCCAGTAAGGATTTCTTCCTAATCTCTTCATGAGTTTAAAAACTGGTTTTGGTTTTTCATCAGACATCCATAATATACATGTAAAAGCTCCCTGAACTGGATTGTTGGCTTCACATATGTGACACTCAGGCTTTCTGGCCGACAATCAGAGTGTACTTTTTGCGATATCCTACAGGCATCTCATGGATACTTGCATATTACGTGTACACCCCATGCATGCAACCTTTGGGCGGTCAGTAAAGAGCCAGTATTAATCTTACGAATGCTCTAACCCCTAACCCACTTACCACACATACAACAATGGTCCATTCCGTTTTCATGACGTCCCTTAAAGTGGTTGTACAAGCCTCAACTGCAAGATACACCTGCGCTGTCGGATGCAGCCACCCCTCTCCACTGACCTGGACAACCCAAAAACCAGAAGCAACCATATTGATCCGTGTGACTAAGACTTGAAAATAAGTTTTCCTTCAGCTATGTTGAATTAGACACGTTTTTGTTTCGTCCTTCAGGACCACATTTCTATAAATAAGTCATTTTCCATCATGGTTGCTTCACTTCTCCGGTCTGGCTGGGATTTTCTAAAATGGTCACGATCAGCAGGATCGGATTTTCCAAAGTGTATAAGTGGAAGATTACTAAACCAGGACCTTTCATTCTTCAGTAGCTTAGTCTAGTCAAGGTCATTTTCATTGACTTCACAGATCTGACCTTTTTATGTCAACAAGTTAGAATTATTGCAGAAAAAGAAGGGACTTGTTTAGTAGAGGTGTTCACATGCATCCATCAACTGGAGCTGGAAATAAACTGTTTCTGTTTAAAGCTTATGAATCGGAGACTAAAACTGTAAGAAAAACACAAACTCAGGGACTGCAGGTGGTTCAAAACAGAGAAAGATGCAAGGATTTTGTTCAGGTGACTACGATTTTTTTTTTTTTTTTTTTTTTTTTTTTTTGAGGACAGTGTCTCTCAGCGTTCTGAAGCTTTCTTTGCAGAAACCGGAACCTGAGCTTTCTCTCTGTGTGGTTTCCAGGGGGTGAGGGGTTGTCTCCAGATAATCCCCGGAGGCTTTGCTCATCCGGTGTGCTCCGCTGACGAGGAAACATGTTGGTTTGCTTGGAAGACATCCTGGCTGGGTCATAGATTTGGCTGTTTGAAGTCACTGCAGAAAAAAAAAGAATTTACAAAAATTGTGGGGCACTAACTAAAATGAGTCATTGTGCATCTTTGTATCATACATTTCCTTTAGAAATACAAAAAAAAAAATAATTGTTGAAGGTGCAACCAGAAATATTATGTTAGGGCTGAAAATAAAGCAACAAAAGATGAAAAGATGTACCTCCTATTTGTGGGACAAACCACCAGAGTGGGAGTCTAAGACAGAAGAGCGATGAGGAAACATGTAGTGGAATTTTTGAAACTACTTGTGAGCATGCTGCTTTAGAAATGATCAGTTTGAGTTACTTTGGTTTGGTTAATGTTCCAGCAAGCATGTTGTATTTTTAAAGTCCTGCAAATTTATAGTTCATCAGTTAAAAATGACTTTTATATGAAAACAAGACATCTTTGTGTTGGCCAAACTTAAAAAGTGGTTACAGTTTATTTATTTGGGGATGATGTAGTTGTTATTTGAAAGGGTTAGTCTATAATTACATATATTTTAGGAGAATTACTGTGATTGTTGCACTTAAATTCCAATTAACAAAAATAAAAAAATGAGCAACTTTATTAAAGTTTTCAGCGTGGGGCTTGTTGCTCTTGGCTCGTGTTCAGTGCAGAGGAAGGTCTTTGTGGGTGCTGTGGTGAGGAGGAGAAGATCAAGAAGATGAAGAAAAACCCCCTTTAATCAAGTAGCGGTCGTCCTTCACAGAAAATTACCCAGAAAGGAACAGATGAGCTGCAGCAGGGATGAAGTCGGGCTTTCAACCATGAGAACTTGACGAGTTCAATAGCAAAAGAGATGCATTCAGGTTTAGGCACAAATAATCCTGTCCCAAGAAACCAGGGTGCATTATGATTGTGTTGTTTTTTGTTTTGTTTTTTTTTGGCAAAAGCAATAAACCAGTCATTTTATAGGACATAGTTTCTTCAAGGCAGCACACAGTAAAAACAGTTCCCTTTGAAATAAGCCAAAAATTAATCTATTTGTCAGCAAGTGGATGCATCGGAACAAGGAGCTTGTGGTCCACTAATTGCAGCACCTACACCATGACGATTTGATTAAAGAAAAACTCAGTAATGCAATTTTTATCTTAATTTTCCTTTATATGTCCTCAATCATGAGAAAAATGCTACAAGAACATGTTAAAAACACCTTTTTCATTGTAGTGGGTCTAAGGCGGGGATGGATAACTTCCTGCAGCAGAACTTGTTGTATTTAGGATGGACATAAGCAGCTTTGGACTGATTGTTCTTTTCTTTTGTCTCTTGTCATGTCTTTTCCCAGCAGTGTCTCAGTGTGTCTCTGCCCAGGGCTGTGGGTCCCACTACGAGTTTGCCATCGAGGAGTTCTGCCTGGCCAAGTTCAAGCTGGACATGCAGAAGCTGGATCAGAGGCACTGGTGTAGCTGGGAGGACACAGTTGAGTGAGTAACCCCATTCTGACTACCAAAATAGATTTAAATCAAAAATAAACAAAGTTAGGAAATTTTCATTTTATCAAGTATTTTGTTTGTTTCAAAGGTAAATTTTGAGAATTACTCATTGATTGCCTCCACTTTTCAAGTTGTTCCAACAGCATGGGAGTAATTCAGCATCAGTTGGGACAATTAAATGGTTACGTAAACATTACATCATGGCAAACTGCAAAAAATTAAAGTTGTCCCCAATTCAAACTGGCCTCAGATGTGCGATGATTGCATTGTGCCGTCTCGGCCGTTTTACCTCTGAGGACTTGTAAACTCACCGCCGCTCTCCGCCACTCTGGAGGGAGAAACCAATTAGGCGGGTCTCCAACAGATCTGACCTTTGACTTAGATGTTCTGGTTTCACGAGCGGCATTGTCTCTGCTCTGATGAAAAGCACCGATTGTTATTACTGTAACTCACAGAGACGTTGGATCTTACAAAAATTTGTTAAAGTAGGTTTAGAAAAAAACTGCTTGTTTAGATCCAATAATCTAATTTCTAAAGTTTTGCATCAAATTCTTTTTGTCTGTAAAATTAAAAGTACATAATTAAAAATTGCCATTGAAATAAGAAGAAATCCCTTTATGTTAAGGACCGATATAAAATAATTTGCATGTATAATAGTTCCAAAACTCAAAAACGACAAACTGCACCCTGACATGTCTCTAACTCACATCAGATGGCATTTGAGTGTCTCTGAAGAACAATAGGGTGCTGCTCTACTGCATGAAGTGTTAGCATCCTCTGATTGTTTCTTCTGTCACCTCAGTTTGCTCTCTGCTTCCCCTTCATAAAGCACTAAACATTTTCCTATTAAGTCATAACATTTAAGTAGTTTTAATATTAACAAATCAACTTTAATGCTTGATAGTCTTTCAGTTTAAAGGCTGCTTCATATAAATCCATTCAGTCTAACCAATTCTTTCAAAAGCCACAAAACTGTCAAGTAAAAGCATTAATTAAAATGAAAGTTTTGCCCTTTTGAGTTACAGTCTAAATGAAGAATTATTGTAGACTCATTATTTTGTCATTGAAACTGCAAGTTTAGTGTTTTGGGATAAATGGGGGAAACTGAAACATCCAGACTGCTTCGTTCAATCAAAGCAGAGGTCTGTCTCGCTCAGTGACGGAGCTAATCATCAAGCTGCTGTGAGACACACAAGCAGAGAATCCCAGAGCTCTGTTGTTTGCAATGCAAATGATACCATACAAGATGCAAGCAAATGTCCTAATGGCAGCTGTTAGGGTATTTTATTTATTCATCAAAAGACTTTTTCACTTTAAGCTGCAGTTTTTAAAAAAAGCAGCTGTCTTTTGAAAAACACTTTCCTGCACTTTAAAAGCCGATTCTGTGCATGCAGTGACTGCACATTTGAAGATGTAGATGGAAAGCAGCTGCAGGTTTGACTGGGCCTGAAAATGAGAGACTTGGCGAGCCGTTCAGATTTGCATCCCGGACGTCGGCGGCGAGTTAAAAGCACAAAGGAGGCTCTGCACGTGTGAAGCTACGCTGCCACTCACGCAGAGCAGCATCCGTCAGAAAACCAATCCTCCACCCCGTCAGGCATGCTCTGTGCTGCCATGTTTCATCAAAACGGGGATATTCATGCTTTCTAGCATTTTCTGTCTCAGTTGCAATAATTTTGGTGTGAAGTTTAGCTTCACACATTTATGTAGTCATGTGGAGCCTTTTTTATTCCACAGTGCAACAAAAAAATTCTCTCATTTTGGAAAGAGAAATTTGTGTTCACCCTATTATTTTTATTCCTAATTTTTTGCCTGATTAGGGAATTATTTTAATATTTTCCAAGCAATCCAATGTTATACAAAAAATGATAATTGCCTGGTACTCTCATGGATCTATAAAATGATTTTTTTCATTGTTTTACTCAAAGAGCTGAATGTGGTCAAATTCATAGGATAAAAAATCAACAAAAATACATGAATCTAAAGGAATCTCTGCAGGCAGGAGACATGGACAAAACTCTAACAGTACAGAAATATAATTAAATGTGCTTGGAAAAAAAATATCTGCGCTTCCATAGAGGGTTTTTGTGACTAAATGTCTGATCATAGTTCATTTTCATGGACCTTCCAGAGACATTTACTGGTGTGTTGACTCTTAACTTCCTGAAAACTTCACTAAAGCCAGTTTGGTGGATTATACATCAGATTTTTCCAGCAAATTGTTTGCTTCAGGACTATTGAGCAATAAGATGAGACTTCCTTTTTGTCTGAGAAAGCCCTTTAATGGAAATCATTGTCTCTCAGTCAGAAGCTGACTTTAAGGACATCACACTGTCAGTTTAAAAAAAGATATGATCTTTGAAGACCCAGTCTGATCATCTTTTGGTCTGTTTTGAAAGTGTTCCCAGTGGTCTTTCTATTCTGATTATGTTGTTTTTAGGCAAAATCAAAAAACCTGTGTTGTTTTCTGGGACAGTTTCTGTAGAATGACTACAGTGAGTTAGAAATTTGCCTCCGAGTTGTGGGCGGGACTGTTGGTGCGGAGCAACCATGCCCTCCCTTTCCCTCCCCGTTGCTGAGAGCTCTCTGTTTACACTCTCTTTTGCTAGCTTACATCCCCCACACTCTCAACATAACATTGCAGCAATATTGGTGCTATACAGCTGGACAGTTTTTAGCCAGACGGCATTTTTTTTGTCTTCTCCTGATTCAGAACGATTTGAATAAAGAAATACTCAGAAATGCAATTTTAAGTTTAATTTTCTTTATGCATGTCCTCCATGAAAAAAAATTCCACAAGAAAATTTTTAAAAACCCAATTTTCATTGGAGTGGGTCTTCAAAGTGATGTGCTGGGCTGAGGAACTGACTAACTTTCTTTAAAGAAAAGATAGAAATTAGGATTATATTGTATTTGTGTTCTGCCCCCTTCAAGTCTTTTGCACAGAAATATTAATGTTGCAAGTTAAAGCAACATATATATATATATATAATTTCTGCTCAAAAATGCTAAAATTATTTTAAAAATTTAGGAAATCAGATATTTTTGAAACGGTACAAAGTGCAAATATTTAAAATCTTTGAGGATATAAAGAATGAGTCATGGTTTTAGTTTTAACCTTTTTGTTTTAAGAACACGTTTGTTCTCCTTCTGCTCATCTGGTATGTCCAGCAGCTGAACCACCATATTTGCTGATGTGCTGCATGAACCTGGAGGTCTGGTGTGAGAAATCGCTTCGAATCAATAAAGAAAAAGGTCTCTGCTTTAATGGTAGAATCAGAGACTAGTTTGATCAAATGTTAAGTCTGGAGACCCAGGAGAAGTTCATAAGAGTTTATATCATTGAACATTTGTTAAGTTAAGTGCCCCCTGATGACAAAGCATCTCTCTTTGTCTAATTTAGGTCTCAGTGATGTGAGCCCTAATGGCTGTAAGTGCTGGTTGAGCAGGCAGAGTGGTGGGTTCCTCCTCATTCAGTAGTTTTCGTTCATTAAGTTCTTCTGCTTACTGTGATAAAAGTGCAGCTTAAGAGCCCAAATCCTTTTGTTTTTCCATTGAATAAAATAAAAAATAAAAAACTACAAGAATTCCCCTGCGACAGACTGGCGACCAGTCCAGGGGTATCCCCTGCCTTCGCCCATGAGTAGCCGGGTTGGGCTCCGGCAACCCTGTGACCCCGAAAGGGAAAAGCGGTTTGGAAAATGAATGAATGAACTACAAGAATTCACATTTTTTTGTCTTATAAAAGATGATCTTATGGCTTCGTCACAACTGCCCCTACGGGTGGATACAGGCTTTGAGGGTGGAAAAAAGGGCAAACCTATCTAGAGAGCGCAGGTGACTCACATGACATAACAAGGTTGTAGACTGTTAAGAGAGCTCGTAGGGCGAGAATGTTCGTGCAGATTGTTTTTCTACGTTCGACAGCATCACCTTTACATCATAAAATGCTTGTAACTTACATTATCTTACAAACACTTTACAATAAGTTTGCCACACGCACGGCAATGTTGCGTCCAAATCTCATCACATCCCTTAAGGTGTTGATATGAGCCTCAAGGGAATGGACAACCCAAAAACCTGCATTTGTCTTTGTTGCATTGACACAAAGTAATTGAACATTCATTAATCAATCAGAATGTTTATATATCCTCCATCATGTCTGATGGATGAAGAAAGTTTATTTTTTTGAAGTACAAAAACACAACATCATCTATGACTCAAAACATGCATTTTAACAGACCTTAGTGAGTAAGGAGAGGGAATGGAACCTTGGATTGCTTACATTTTGGATTTTGACGCTTGAGAAGTGAGGAGAGCAGGATTAACTATTTGACACAGAGGTGGCAGGAAAACCACTCCTCCGGTAGCCAGGCGGAAGAGGGGACCTGAGACGCTTCAGACAACATAAACTGATGATCATGAGACGGACTCCCCAAGCAACGCAAGAGAGATTCACCTCCGGTGGACCATTGTAAATCTGGTGTAAGGCTTACAAGAGCTGCATTGTGGTGTAGTGGTTAGCACTCTGGCTGAGCAAGGAGGTACTGGTTCAAATCCCGGATAGGTCTTTAAATGTTTTCCCCATGTAAGTTAATTGATGATTCTAAATTACCCCTTAAGGCGTAAATGTGAGTGTGTTTGTTTCTTTGTGACCCTGCAACAGACTGGAAAACCATTGGAGGTGAATCCTACCTTTGACCAACAGTAGCTGGGATAGGCTCCAGCATCCCCTGAGATCCTAAAAGGGGTTAAGCAGGTCTAGAAATGGATGGATGGACATGGCTCTTTAGGATTGAAGTTTAAGTGAGATTAGCAGAAGTGTGTTGGAGTAAAACTTCTGTGGAGAAGCAGGTATTGTTGATCTGCTCTCTGCTGAAATAAATGCTGCATCCCTCTAAATAATGAGATTACTCCCCTGTCTGCTTTGCATTTGTGTATAAAGTCAAGCTTGTTAAAGTTGGCTCTAATTGCAGGTTTTCTTTGCCAGAAAAGAAAAACATACCCGTTTGCTATTTACATACTGGGCATCTAATTATTACAAGATTGCATTGAAAGTTCTTGAGATAGAAAAGTACAATGAATAAAGGAGATTCAGAAAGGCTAGTACAGACATATAGTAAATATTACAATAATGACAGAAAAGGGGAACTGCAGGACTGCATGCAGATTGAAGCATTTTTATACACAATTTAAGAGATGATCCTCCTTTTTTAGGCATGTTTTTCATCCTTTTGAGAATAAAGGAAAACCAGATTTCTTCATACTAATGCTTCTCTTTAGTTAAACTGCTGTTCACCTCCTGCACTGACATGAGAGCGGTATAGATGTAGATTAAAACAAAATCAATACTCGTGCTTATGATGCATGATTTTGCGGTCAGATTCTGGAAAAACATCCTCATTAAAAGAGCAGCTTGTCAGGATTTTTGCTGCATCTTCCAAGTAAACGCGTTATGTTTATCTGTTTTGCCTTCAATCAAATGAAGGCCGTAAATCTTTTCAACAGTTTACTTCATCTGTAGTGCGGCCACGGTGCTGTTTAACAAATCAAACATGACTAACATTTACAAGGTCAGAGATTATCACATGAATGCATGCTAATTGATTTATAAATGCTAGCCGTTGGGCTTGCAGATGAGTGAATAAACATTGCTTTGCTTTTGAAGTGATGCTGCAGCTCTGTACGACTAAAGAGATCTCAAACAGCCTTTACAGCAGACGTGCAAAGACTTTATTTGCTCATCTAGATTTTTCCTCGAAAACTGGGATGTTTGTTTATGTAGCGGTCTCAGTTTGTTAAACCTGCTGGGATTTTTCTGCAAAAAAAACATACAAAGGTTTCAGTAGTTATTCTTTGTTTTTAGCATCAACCACTACTAGGAACTGCACTTTAGATAAATGATAAGGAAGAAAAAAAAACAGTCTTGCTAATCATTGCATTTTGATTCATTCATTCATTCATTCATTCATTTACTTACAAAGTACCTTATACCACCAGCCAAGGAGGCCCAAAGTGCTGTACACTGGGAACTCATACATAGAACATTGTGCAATAATAAAACTAAGAGAATAAAAACCATAAAACCAATTTCAAACAATCTAAAACAGAGATTAAAACCAACATAATAAAAGGGCTAGGCTGATGCTAAAACGCTGTAATGGAGGAAACATTTCTTTTTTAAAACTCTCAAAGTGCGTGACCTTTCTAATTGCCGATGACAACTGATTTCTAAGTTTAGGAGTCAACACAGCAAAGGCACGTTCCCCCTGAAACTTACATTTGGTTGTGGGAACCAGTACCACACCCTGGTCCGCAGAGCACAATGACTTTGGGGAGGAATATTTTAAAAGGAGACTGGAGAGGTAAGAAGGTGCTGTACTTGTCAGGGATTTTAAAGTAAAAACAAGAATTTTAATAAAAATCAGATACTGCACTGGAAGCCAGGTCAATGAGGTTAAGATCGGCATTATGTGGTCAAACTTTTTTGCCCCACAAATAAATCTGGCTGCTGCATTTTTTGCCAGCTGCAGCCAGGCTATTGAAGCCTTGGGTAACCCGGCATATAAAGAACTGCAATAATTTAGTCTGGACAGCACAAAGGCATTGGTGACAATTTCCAGGATCTTTTTTTAAATTAAAAACCCAATCCTAGCCAGACATCGCATCTGAAAAAAGCAGGCCCTGGTCACAGCGTTTATTTGGTGGTCCAGTTTCAAAGCAGCATCAAGTTCCACATCCAAGTTAGTGACCACAGACTGTTCAAAAGGGGCAAGAGAGAGGAGAGCAATATCATGATCATTTTGACCACCAAGGGTGAACACAATTACCTCAGTTGTGCTTTCATTTAGGTCAAGAAATTAGGTGACATCCACAATCTAACTTCACCAAGGCAGTCAATTATTGTTTTAATCGTGCGGTCGGGTCCCTTGCATTTAGGAACATAAATTTCAAAATCATGATCAACTGTGTCAAAAGCTGCCAATAGATCCAATAATAAAAGAACGACCAGTTCACCTTCATCTGTTGCCATCAAAACATCATTAAAACATTTTAAAAGCACAGTCCCTGCTGTGTCCAGACCTGAACCCGACTGTAAAGGTTCCAGGATCTCATGTGCATTTAAGAAAGTGATCAACTATATGTACACCATGTTCTCTAAGACTTTTGCACAAAAAGGCAGGCTGAATATTGACCTATAGTTTTTGAAAGCAATGCAGCATTCAGCCCTTGTTCCTCCAGCAGTGGCCTCACTACCACTTGTTTAAAATTGAGTGAAACCTGAATGGACGCAAGACTTGTGTTCATAATCGTTAAAACTGCTGGTCCTAACACTTTAAAGACTTTCGGAAAAAAACAGTAGAACGTCACAAGAGGACCCTGCTAGCTTTAGCCTTGATACCACCCCTTATTACTCAGTCAGAGACACCAATGAAATGAGAATAATGAGAATAAGTGGAACATTGTGTAAGAGAGGGCCTAATACACGCAACCTCGTCCTTAAAAATACATAAAACTTTTCACAATTTTCCATGGACCTGTCCATAAAGTTCCCACTCCCATCTGATCACCCGAAGCAGAAGAGATAATGTTAGGGTAAAATGGTCTTCTAGCTTTTGTGACAGCTTCATTATACATGTACAGTTTGTTCCTAAGGAGATCATAGGAAATTTTGAGTCTATCCTTAAATGTTCTCTCAGCTTTCCTTCAGTCCCATCTCAAGGCACTTATTTCCTCAGAGATCCAGTGTTCAGAAACGTCCCTTGGTTTGAATGCGTTTTAGATTATAATCGAGTACTTTCACCAGCTGCCTTCTTACTGACACTAATAAATAATTGGATGACAACTTTTTTTCTTCTTTTAACCTCAAAGTAATTGCACTGTCATTTGAGTAGTTGGCTTCTCTACCTGTCTGTGGTTAGCAGTAAAATGCAGCAGATCTTTTCTACTACAGATGGAAGGTAGACAGAAATGCAAAGAAATCCAATTGGAGAAAAGGATACAGATGTGGTTCCACTTTAAAATTTCCGGCCCTTTTGGGCCCTCATTTCAACCCATCAGCCCAGTTTTGTCTCAGAATCATGTAAACAAAAAAGGCACATATAAATAATAGTTCATATCATTAATACTGATCTGCTAGGAGTGATAACCAAATCCAGCAGCAGAGCACACATCTTCATGTCAGTTGTTTGTCTTTGTCATTCCGTCTCTTATGGACGTTTCTGCATCTCATTCCACTGACATGAGGGAACATTCCTGACAGATCCAGTTTGATCTGTTCTAATCAACTGCTCTCCACTCTGTCTTCACTGATGCAGCAGCAGACATCCATCATTTGGAGACTCACTTAGAAGAGACAAATGAGGATGAAGAGCTCGGGGAAGCTTGTTCTACCAGTGGATATGTCTTCGATGGAAGGTGGACTAACCATCGAGGCGGTGGAGATGGTGGTTAAACCCTTCGGGTCAACATCATCCACAAGGTCAAATGAAGGACTCAGACTGTATCTTATGGTTCAGTCACATCTGCCCTTATGGGTGAATATGACCAGTCTGCAGATGAAATGAGGTCCAACCTTTATGCGGATGGCCTGCATGAAACAATCAAAGTTGTAAACCACTCTGTGGGCCCTTAGAGCCAAAATGGTCATGCACATTTATTCCTATGGGTATGCTGTGAGCGACAAGTTGAAGTGAACAGCTATACAACATGCAAGGGTAAGTTGGGTTGAAGTAGGTGAGACGCAGGTGTGTCGTACAGATTGAACTTTTTAACCCTAACCAAATCCTGCACACTGCACAAGAGGCCTGTGAGTGGTGATAACGTGACAAGTATGTGCCTATACAGGTTTCTAGCCATAAGGGCAGTTGCAACTAATGCTTTACTAATGACTAGTGTGTGGCATTAGAGCGCTGTCATTAAAAAAAATAAAACCCGCCCCTCTCACCCTCCGTGGGTGGTACCTCACCCCAAGCTCAGGTCCTCTTCCAGAGGCCTTAGCCATTCTTAGCACTGCACTTTTCTGGACTGAAATGTCAATGTCTTTCCAGGGATTTGCTGTAGCCCCTCCTTCGGTTCGAGGGTTACAGCCCCGAGTGCTCCAATATCTACGTGATTGTCTAAAGAAAGGTGTACCAAGCTTGCAGTGTCATATTCTAAACAACTTGAGGCTGTGATACTTCTGTACATATCATTTTTCAGGTTTTTCATTTTTAATAAATTTGCAACTATTTCAAAGAACATTTTTCAACAGTGTCATAATGGGGTGTTTTTCAAAGCATTTTTCAGGAAGCAAACTGATTTAATCCATTTTGAAATAAGGCTGTGACATAATAAAATATGGAAGAAGTGAGGCGCTGGGAATACTTTCCGGATTCACTGTAGACTTAGTCCTGATTTCCATATTTATGCTCCTATAAAAGGTTTTACATGTCCTTTTAAGAATGACAGACCTTAAAGGAGAACTGCTGGGCCTGTAAATAAAATTTCTCATACTGTACAGAGAGAAACTACTGAGAACATGTTCGAAGAAAAGTGTCTGCAGCCCAATATGCATCCCACAAACAGATTCAAAGGGAGTTTTGATATCAGTTGCCTTCGCTCGGCTTCATGAGCATGCTTGAGGACCACGATGGAGCTCACTACAGCTGATCTGAAACGCTTGTCTGTTTACACCCGAAAATCCGTGGAAGCGTGTCAGACATCTGAGGAAATGTATGGAGTAGAGTCTTTGATGGAGCGTCCCAGTTGAGTTCAACACGTTTGAATCGCTGCTCCTTGTGAACTCATTAAAGAAGACAGTTGTGGTTTTTAGTAAATAAATAAATACTTTTTATTAGCAGGTCGTCTTTAGACCTTTACATGCACACATTATTGTGAATAAATGTAAGACTGGGATTATAATAGATCCTAAACTGCAAAATGGTCATTTCTCCTGGTGAAGTTACTGTAGATGAGAGTGAAAAATTGCCAAAAACCTATGTTTGTATATAACAAACAAATAAAAACTGCACTAATAATAATAATAATATGTGAGCCCAGTTACTTCAAACTAATAAGCTACATATGGGGATTTGGGGAAACTATATCTGCAAACTTGTGGTTTGAAGTTCTAAGGCTGAAAGAATGCACTTTTATGAGTTTTGATACTTTGTGTATGCAAGGACTGTTTTGACCCTTCCCTAATGCAATTGCACTTATACAAGGCTTCTACCAAACCATTTGAGACTAGTTTGACTCTCAGACTGGTACAGAAAGTAATTTGACTCTGATCGACTCTAGGTAACTTCATGTAAGAGGCATTGGTATCTGTGAGCGAAAAAAGACAAAAGCGTATGCTCAGCCATTTTCCAGGTCTGACAGAAAATAGTCAATCCGCTGACTGTGAACTAATTCTTTATATGACCTGTATTTCTGTATTCAAAACTTTATGAATTATTGTTAATCCTTAGGGTGGGAACTATTCATTTTAACAACGATTGGATTCACATCATAATCTGTGGTTGAAGATATGATTCATTGTCGAGATTAGTTTATGTTGAACGATCTGATCCGATTCACTGACCTGAAATCAATCCAGGACATCTTTATCCAAAAATGCAACCAGTGTGACTCGGATAAATACCTGGTACTGAACAATGCAGGTAAAGTTTTCCAGATTCCTTGTATTTCTTCTAAGATAATCATGGTAAATTAAATATGTGTACAAGCAAACAAGTAACTTCTATAAATAATAAATAATAATAATAATACAATAAAGACTGGAAAATCTATTCACATTTTAGTCTCATGAAGTTCAGCCCACTATCTAAATTAATTTTTCATTGTTCTAAAATAAACCTACTGTGCGTCAATCCAAGTGGTATTTTCTTAAGATTGATTATAGATTCATTTATTTTAGAAACAATTTTTAAATGTTATAGATGGATTACATTAACTACTTGTCTCTGACAGATCGATCTGGTTGGATCGGAGTAATAGAAATATTTTTCCGAATAAAAGACCAGGACACAAGAGTCCACAACTAAACAGCTTGCAGTCTGTGGTGTGGTTTCGTTTTCATATTTATTTTTAAATCCTGTGTCTAATCAGGAACCACCTGCTGAGTTTCTGGTGTCAGAAATGAACCAGAGTCTGGCTTCCTCAATCCCTTTAGTCCTCCTCTGAGTTTCTGGATTTAATGACTGGGGGGTCGTGGCTTCTTCAAAGCGGCAGTTGGAAATATGAGTTCACCTGATATGACTTATATATGCATAACTACAGTTCTGGACCAGAAGCAGTTCAGGTCTTTTACTGTGTTCACCGATCCATGCATCCATGCAGACTGCATGTGTTGGTGATGTATGCAAAGACTCCGAATGCAGCAGTCTGAAAACAGATATTTTGTTTGTCTGTGAGACTAATTGTCTTCTTTGAACTCATAAATCTTTTATTGTTTTTTTGTCTTCCAGAGTTAAAAATAACTTTCTCTGCTGTGCAAAAGCGTCTTTGCCCGTGGGTTTGTTGGAGGGTGTTTCGGTCAGGAAGTCATGCATGCTGTTCGGCGTTGCTGCATGTTTTCACACAGATTTAACTTTCAAAGCCAGACCAGATGAATCCAGCGGGCTAAATAGTGTTGAAAGTTAGCTAAGCTTCCCTCTCTGCAGAGCTGTGTGAGTAAACGACTGATGACTTAGTGATTATAAACGGATGTCTGTGTGTTTTATTTGCTCTAATGAGAGAATAACATCCAGCATCGCCTGGATATCTGAACGCCCGAAGCTGCAACGCATCTTTGATAGAATTAGGACAAGGATCTTCATATTCGCCTAAGAAGAGCCTTGATTAGCCCGTAATGATAGAAGCACTGAGTTGTGATAGAACAGGAAGCAGTTTGTGTTCTTCATCTCACAGGAAAAAACATCAATTTTCAAGTAATTGTCCCAAAATATTCATTATTCCCTGTACAATGCAGGGATTATTTGAAGAGTGGGATGTTTGATATTATTTTATGTTTTTGAGAGACTTGATGAGGTAAAACAATCGAAGTATCTTAAATACTTTCCTGAATATATTCCCAAACAAGACGATGCCTATTAATCTCTGATCTAAGATATCAAGTTTAAGTTTTTTTGTGCAGATATTCCAATTTGATTTAAGATAACTGTAGATTCTATTCTAGAAATTAAGAAAACTGTTTAAGTGTAAAAAAAAAGAGATAAAATGATCAAAGTCTAAAAGAAAATAATATTCCAGAATTGAAAGAAAAATACAATTTAGAGGACAGTAAACACACAAAAGAAACACAAGTTTAGGACAAAATACGTTTGCTTTAATTTAAGAAAAATATATTAGAAAAATAGTTAAGAAATTGGGTTTAATGATTCATTCAGTTTTTCTGCACCACCCGTGCGTACTTAGACTTTCATGCCTTAATCTTGAAGATAAGCATATCAGGATCAACCATGACACCCCAGACAGTTGGTTTTCCAGACTTATTGTAATTTTACAGCTGCTCGGAGAGAAGTAATCTCTTTAGTAAGAAATACTTTTTGTCTGGTGAATCTCAGAGGTATCAAACCTCGTCCGCTGGAGCAGCTGAATCTGAACTGCTCACAAACCTGATTCCGCTCTCTTCAGGTTAATTAAACGTTATTCTTTGAGTCTTTGCATGTTCCTTCTTGGAAATCAGCAGCGTTCACTCTCATGAAATACTGTCATTGCATCATCTGGTAGAAGAGAAGTATTTTTCTTTGGTTGTTAAACCTCTACAGCCTTTTTGAGAATTTTTACCACTTTACAATTTGCTTCTTATAATTTACATTTTTCGTGACAACTCTTGATGTTTATTTAGTACAACCCCATTTTTTTTTACTGATTTTTTTTTCATTATATTACACAATAATTTCAAAATATACCTGAAACTGTACAAAAAAACTCACTTTCGATTGGGAAATTTGTTTGCTGCAAAACTGAGATCAAACAGCTTTATGTTTTAGAACAGTTTAAGAGTGTACAGACCAAATAAAATGAGTAAATATAAAAGCAAAACACAGACAAGATAAAAAAAAAAAACTACTTGAATTCGCAGAAAACCGGACTCACTGAGCAAACTAGTCTCTGAGGCATCTAGCTTCAAAGTTAAGTAAATGTACCAATGCAATCAGAAGGCTTGCACCACATTTTAAGCATCAGCATCAGGTGCGATGGTCTAGCGGCTGTGCGTTTCGGGTAGTGTGACAACACGGCGGGGCGAATATTCTGATGTTCCAATGTTTCCAGAGTTTATATCTGAAATTAGGTGAAGGAATTTGTGTCTCCTCATCCAATCAGGAACTCCGCTTTAGCCAATGACGCGTTGATGATGTAATCAGCGGGTCTAAAACTAACACAGAGGAGAATCTGAGTGTTCTCCTCCAGAACTGTAATATATTTTTCTCATTTTTGTGGAAACAAGAATAAAAAATTCATCTAATTTTGTTTTTATTTTTTCCTTCCTTTCACTAATGCGGGACAGCAAGTTGTCAAACTGGGCCATAGAGAGACAAAAGTACTGCTGAAAGCATCCGTCATTCAGAGTCAACTTCAGTTGTAAACATGAACTTCACCATTCTGGGAGAGTGTCAGAATGATCTTATGAACCCGGATATAGAGATGTGATTACCGATGCTTTTCAAAATAAATAAACCTGAACATCATCCGTGTCTTCCATATATTGGAAATAAGGGGAAACTGTCAACTCTTCTATCTATAAATGAGGCTAAAAGCTTTTGACAGCAGCTCCTCCCACATGTATCAGAAGCGTCGGGTTTATGAAGTGTCCTAGTTGCAGGAGGGCAGAATTCATTTAAGTATCATTTGGTTTTTGGAGTTTGAAGTCCTGCAGTAATTATTTGAATAAATGAGTGATTACCCAAATGTGACT
Source organism: Adrianichthys oophorus (assembly GCA_036245035.1). NCBI lineage: Eukaryota > Metazoa > Chordata > Actinopteri > Beloniformes > Adrianichthyidae > Adrianichthys > Adrianichthys oophorus. The sequence continues at coordinate 22,009,566 of BSAI01000005.1, read as the reverse complement.
TCATTTATCAACTAGAAGATGTGCAAACAAACCGACAAGGTCAAAGTTACATCTTAGACGAAGCACCAACACTGAGCCAAAGTAGGTTTACCTGCACACACACATTTGAAAAACAAAGATCAGCTCAAACTCACTCTGTTCACAAAACACTGATAAGAAGCCAGCACAGAGGGCAAGAGGAAAGTGTGGAACATCCGAGCTGAGAAAAAAGAAACTGTGACAACTGTGTATGTTTGTGTGTACGTGCGCACACACACAAACACATCTTTGTCTGCCAAAATCAACCCAAAAAAATATAAGAAAACAATCCAACCTTCAAACTTCACAAAGTATTTTAACACTTTTGCGCCTATGCAGACAGAAAATGACTCACACGGGCCATGGGGGGGTTGTGTGATTGGTAGGGGTGCTGGGAGTTAGCTGAACAACAAAGTACAAATAAAGAGAACAGCTCATTTGATGTTCTTGCTGGTGACAGCTCAGCCTCGCTCTTTCTTTTTTGGATTTCCTTGGTTGAGATGGAGGGATCTGTTCCTTTCTTCTTTTTTGGGAGGGGGGATTTCTCCCAGAAACTCTCAAGGCTTCATGCCAGTAATAAAGATCTGTTTTTATATGACAGCTCAGAAAACTGTCAGGACAGTTTCCACATCCATCCATCCATCCAGCTATTTTTTTTTTGTTTTTTTTTTTGCCATGTTTGGTGCTGATCCAGGCTTTAGGGAGCTTGAAACCATTCCAGCTGTTGTCACACATGCATCCAAAACTATGACAATGATCTAAATTTTAATCAAAAATTACTTACTTACTTTTTATTTTTATGGTTTTCATAGATTTTGAAGATATCTCCCAAAGATGATGAACAGAGTGATTGAAGAAGCCAGAAGCATGCTAAAAGCACAGGAAACTTCGAGAAGGATTTTAAAGACTTCTAAAAAATAACTTGAAACGTGTCTGCGGTATGGCAACTAAACTGAACAATTTGTTTTTGAAGAGTTCAGTAAAAGAAGTAAGAAGATGAAGATAACTGGGCCAAAATAAAACTGGTAGAAGGATATGAAACAAGGTGTCGTCTGAATTCCAAATCTTTGTCGAAAGGCAACAAAAAACCAAATTAATACAGCGAATGGGGTTGTATGGCCTGCAGGCACTACCCGCTTCTGTCCTCGTCGCCCTCTCCTCACACACCATCACTGGCTATGTGCCTCCCATATGTCCCTCACTCTCCCGTCCTGTACATTTTTAACAATGTTCCAATTTAAACATATGTGTGCTACAGGGAGACACCAGTCTTGCCAGCTCACCACGCTAGCGCCATTTAAAATCTACAAACTTTATTTACAACAATTTTTCCCAAGTAGCTTTCCGATGAATCTCAAGGAGTTAGGAGACGATGGATCAAAATCCTCAGGACGAGTTGTAGTGTTTTTATTATTTTTTTTGAAGTGTTCACAAGATGGCAGCCTCTTCCCAAGGTCAAAGGTCAACAAAACTTTGCTTGTGGTTGTAGACTTGGCCTTGTGGTATGTGCATGAGAACCCATATTGTGAAAATTGACACATTTCACAATTTGCTACAAAATGACTAAGCTAAAGGTCCTGTTGCCATCTCATAATAATCCTTTGGATATCCCTGACATGAGTGTTTGGGTTTTGAAATGTTTTAATTGAATTGAAAAACAATCTGGTCCCTGCAGTCCAGGACCGATGCAGGACAAAGTAAATGTATGTTAGGGTGCATAGATTTTTATAAAGCTTCTTTACAGTTCATCATTTCTTCTTATAGTATGTGGTTCTAAAATGATCTTAGCTCTGTCGGTCATGGCTCATTGTTCCAGATCATCCATGCAGTTTCTGAGGATTAACTTTGACATTTCTCTGGTTTTTCTTGATGGGGTTGAGGTGTGACTTTGACCTCTTTGTTGCCCTTCAAAATCTTTTGAGTTTTTGACACAGAAATAATTGGTGGAAGTTGACGGTGAGGGTCTTTTTTGTTGGCTTTATTCTCCACTTCCAGTACTGGTGCAGCAAAAGAAGTGTGAAGAAGAATGTGATGCGGTGCAGAAATGATCGTCGTTATCTTTTCTCAGCCCGCTGTCAGACCTGTGTGTGTCACTCAGAACATGACTTCTTCAGTCAGCAGAGCTTATCTTTGTTACTTTTATTTATTCATGGTCCAGACTTTACTTATTCATGTTGTACTCTTCGGTAAACAGACCAGCACACCTGAACACCATGCTCTTGTCCCGTTCAGCTGCTTTTGCCTTTTTTATGTTGTGTTTTTAAAAAAAAGTAAATTCATTTGTTCCACGTGTCATCATGCCTTTTTTCAGTTCGTTTCTTGAAAAACTGCATTTTTATTCTCAAATCCTTAAACCTCAGTCACAACTAATGGAGCGGCAGTAGTGCAGGTGGGGCGGTCAACCTCTGACTGGAAGATTGCTGGTTTGGTTCCCGCCTCACCCTCCCATGTGTCAAAGTGTCTCTGGGTAAGACTCCTCAAAGCTTTTGGTGGTAATAGGTTGGCACCAGTGTTCGGCAGGGGAGCCGGCATCAGTATGTGAATGTGTGTCTGTATGAGTGAATGGGACCGTGACTGTAAACCTCTAAGTGGGTAGTAAATTATCCACCATTTACCATTTATAACTGCTCTTATTGGTGAAAAAGAGCTGTCTGCATGCAGGTGAAAAATGGGGAAAACCAGTACATGGCACAATCGCAGATGGTCTGCAGGAAATATCAAGATCTTAGACTGCTCGGTGGGCCCATAGAGCCAAAATGGTCCTGTATATTTTTCTATGGGCCGTGGCTAATGGGTTGTACCGAACGCTTCAACAGCATGTAACGGTAAAGTAAGAGTGAAGTAGGAAGATTCAGGTGTGTCGTATAGTTTGTGTGGGCATTCTACGGCTGTCCTATGGGTACTTTGTATTACATGCACACCCTATGCATGCAGCATTTGTGCACGGTTAGGTAGGGGCCAGTACTTGCACCTTTCTAATGACTAGAGTGTGGCATGAGGAGACATACAACAGCATCACCCTTCTTCCCATGAGTCATGGGACAGTCATTTCCTTATTCTTATACATATCTAATAAACAAACAAAAAATAAGAAAATAAAGCAAAAATCTGCATTTTACCCAGAATATCACCACATCATCCTCATCTTAACCTGTGAAACCTTGGAAACAGGAATAAGAAAAAAATCCCAATGAATGTGCCTCATTGTTTTAACTGAACATTGTAGCCTACAGAATGCATGTTTGTGCTACTTCTAAAGGACATTTCTGCTAATTGAGATGTGGAATGAAGTTGTGAGCTTTCGCATCCCAGTGAGGGTTTTTACTGTGTTCTTGTGTAGAATAAGGAGCTAAGCCCTGTTTCTTATTTGGCCTTAAGTTCTTGCCGTCCCCGTCAGAGCTCACCTTGCCTAATTGTAAAGAAAGTGGACATTGATCTCTTTACATTCTGTCAGATGGTACGTTTTTGCCAAATCAAATGACATCTATTGTTGTGTCAGGTTTTCTAGGAAAAGCTGCTGACGAGCATCTTCTCATGCCCAAAGGGACTTGGGAGAGTGTTGGTTGACTTGGTTACAGGATTTTAGTGAGAGGAGCTAAGGAACAAACATCTGTTCTGCAGTAATCCAATCATCACTGACCTGTAGGATCTTTAACTCGCATTTATGTTGTTTTTGAGCAACTTCAGTTTGTGTCCAAAACAGTTTTAAAATGTAAAAGTTAGTGACAAATAAAATATATAAAGCATCCCTTAAATGTGGTTTAAAAGGTTAGGAATTCACAAGGACAAAGAAAAAAAGCAAGTTTGTCAGTGAATTTGTGTTTTAAGGTCATCCTGAGCATGTTTTGTTACACATTTGCTCCCTGATGAGGAGCCTTATCTAACATGAGTCCAACAGCTTGATGAATTGCATGCGAACACTAACACAGTGGAAACTGTGCGCTGTCGGGTTGAATTTGATCCTGCCCTCCAACATGGGGTGAACCAGCAACCAGCCGCTGGTCTCTTGCAAAGTGTCTTGGCCTCAACCCCGCTGTGCCCTCTTACAGTCTCCTGCTTTAAAACACCCCCACCCCACACACAGAAGCTTGGCACTGATTAGACCAGCAGCAGGACCTGAGATCTTCTCTCCTACACAAATGATTTGCAAATCTTCAAAGACACGGCAGAAGTACACACCCAGACGGGGCGAGTCTGCACTCAGAAGTCTTGTTGTTCTGGTGCCAAACAGCCCTGAGCTGTTTACAGCTTGAAACCTTCCACAAAGAAAGACCTTGTGCTGGAGAGCGTCATCAAAAGTCTTTTATTAGATTGTGAGATCTGCAGATCAAAAGCCACTGCCCAATCAGATATATTTCACTAAACAGGTGGTGGATTACATGTAATGTGACAAGAGTCACAGGCAGAATAACATCTAGTGAGGATTATCCTGCAGGGCCCTCACGGTTTGCCGTATTTGCATGTATGCAGTACATGAAACTGAAGAGCTGGTTTGATGGTCTGCAGCTTCAGTCTCTTCATTTAGTCTCTGAGGTCTCATTAAGGAAATTTCCAGCAGCACGCAGATGTTTCCAGCAAAGGCTTCAGATTTCTTTACATGCTGAGGCAGCATTTAAAGACAAGATACTTTTCTGTAATAAAAAAGCACATGAAAAAGTATGAAAAAAATATCTACTTTTCCTAAAACTGTTGTTTTTATTTATGCAGCTATCCACCTAAAAACCCAATATGCACCAGAATCATGAGTCTGAGGGTTTAACAGTTCGTTTGCAAAATGGGGAAAAACAAAAGTGTAAATGCTTCACAGAAAAGCATGGTGACATCAGACATTTTTAGTATCCCCTTCAAAATAAACTGCCGAGATGGGCTAAAAAACTGGGAATCCAAATACATTGATGAACCTTGAGGATGGAAAGAAATGTTTTTTTGGAGACCAAATTCAATTCAAAATCTCCTCATTGAGAGGGAAAGGGCCTACAATTTAAGACATACACTGAGCTTTAAATCTGTGGGTGTGCATGGGAACAAAAAGGAAATAATTCTGTGTTAAACTGTGGAACAGTTTGCAGATGTTGGTGTTCATAGTAAACATATATGTTGGTGTTCATACTGTTTTTTGTTAAACAGTTTTTGGGATTCTTAAAGTTCCACACCAATGAAAACTGTGTTTTTTGTGTGTTAACATGTTCTTTTGACATTTTTCTCATGATGGAGGACAAATATGAAGAAAATTAAACCAAAAATTGCATTTCTGAGTAATTCTTTATTCAAAATTTCGCGAATTAGGAGCAGATGAAACAATGCAGTTTGGAAAAAGCTTGTAGGAGTAACGTAGGTGCTACAATCAGCGGGCCACAAGATCCCCGCTCCGCTGCATTCTGATTCATCCACTTGCAGACAAATAGATCCATGTACGTCTTCCTCGTCTGAGCTGGCATCTGGCTCAAAACTGTATGACTGGAAAGCTCCATGATATGTTGGGGCTGTGAGGGGCTGTAAGCCAGAAGGAGATAGTGTCAACAGAGGGGAAAGGGGAGCAGGGTTCCTTAAATGCCTACAGGCCCACCCATTACTATGAGGCAAATTTCTAATAACCACTGTTTTTTTTGTTTTGTTTTGGCTAAAAACGGCTTTATCATGATTAAAATACCACTGTGATCGTTTTGTGATAAAAAAAAAAAAGAGATCAAGAGTCGGACTTTAGTAACTCTAAAGAATGTTGCAACATTAAAACAGAAAATTGTCATTAATTTAAAACTTTTATGTCATATTTTGAAAAGTGAAGGCAAAGCAATAACATTTTTTATGTAATCTGTAAAGTTTGAAAGATATTCAGAAATAGAGTCGTGGATGTTAGCCTCTTCTGCAGCAGTTATCAAAAGCCGAGCATTTCAAAAATATCATCCAAACGACTTAAAATAGCATCTGCTGACAGATCTGTCTTTATTTGATCAGCTACCATCAGCACACCTGCACGGATGCCGCAGAAATATGTCATCTTTCTAACTGGCACACAGCAGAGCGGGTGTCTAGGAATATGACTCGATTACAAAAGATCAGCCAATGAGTGTTTAGATCCCACCCACTTTCACTAATTGACAGACAGACTCCTTCTGCTGAAAAAGATCATCATGAAGTAAATAAGTCATTTTGGAAAAACGGCAAGGTGAAATAAATAAAGCTACTTTGAAAAATATTGGTTTAAAATCCAAGTTTCTGAAAAAAGACTAAACTAATATTTAACATGATTAATTTTTTTTTAAATTATGTTATGAAATAGTGAGCAGGTTTTAGAGCTGAATGAAATATATTTAGTAATAGTATGGCTAATTTAAATATTCGTGTGCAGGTTTTAAAAGATTTATTGATCTTTTATTATATTTATGAGATAATAATTGGTTGAATGTCTGATTGCACAAGATCATATTTATTTAATTATGAACAGTATGGGGCTCCATACAAAACAAACACTTGTAATTAATCTAAAACTTTTATCTCATATTTTGAAAAGCGAAGGCAAAAAAGACATTTTCCTTCCAAATTTTTTATGGTTTTATATAAATGTATCTAAATGTACCTTTTTATATTAAAATTTGACCAAAACCATTTTTTTCCAGCCTCAATTGCACAAAGAAATGCAAAAAAACGTAACTGTTTTCAATTTACCAGTTTTAGGTAATACTTAATAACTTCTCTAGAATGTTTAACATTAAAGCAGGAAAATGTAACGGATCTAAAGCATCTCTTATCTTTTGAAAAGTGAAGGCAAAATGATAATGTGTCTTCTTTTTAATAGTTTTATGCAAATTTACCTCCTTGAATTATGAAGTGATTTTTAAATGTATATTAAAACTAGACCAAAACCATTGTTCGACATTAAAAAAAAAGAAATTGTATGTCACAGATCTTTTTCTTTGTCTTTGACTTGCAGGCTCTACAGCGACCTGACCAACTGCACGTACGTTGTGGCGCAGGGGATGAACTGCTACTGGCCCAACCGCATGGTGGATGAATTCTTCATCCAAGTCCACAGATACTATTTTCACAACTGCTCGCTGTCTGGACGACTTCTCAAAGACCCTCCGAACCGCATCCTGGGTCCCTTCATTGTCGTACCCATCATGGTGACCCTGCTCATGACGGCCCTGGTGGTGTGGAGGAGCAAGCGCAGCGAGGGGATTGTTTAGGGGAATCGTCCCAGCACTGGAGACACAAGAGCTGCTTTATGTTCAAGTTTTCATCTTCAGTGACCAAAGGACCTCTTCTTCTGATCATTAGCGTCTGTGGAATAAGTCTAAGGAGGAATTATTTTCCATTTAATGGACATGGAGGAGCTGACTGAGACTGAAACACATCCTGAGTTCATTCCAAATCTCACATATCTCTGCAGCAAATAAACATTGCAACCTTGATGATCTAAACCAAACTCTAAAGTAAAAGGAGAAACTTTGAAGTAACTGACAAACTGGACCAAATGGTTTCACTTCACAAACTTTTACAGCAGGAAGGCCAAAAGGAAGAAAAAAGGGAGAAAAGATTCAACTGAACAGATCCTCAGACCTTGATTTACTCACATCATACTGAAAAATATACCTGTACAGAGATTTGATTCCATGTGCTTTCTTCTGTCTGTTTTAAAGTTACACAGTCCACTCTTAAGTAATGCAGATGGTTCAGGTCCAAGACTGAACCTGCACACACACACAAAAAAACCAAACATTTCAACTACAAAGAAGTCAAAAAGCAGCAGGTTAAGCAACCAGAGCACAACTCTGTGGAGAATTGCCATCGATCAAAGCACATTTAGTGTGCACAACTTCTAATGATGTAGGATCTATTTGCTGTGGTGGAGTGTTCCATTTATATTTTTGAAAACTGCCTTTTTTTTTTCTTTTCTTTTCAGATTGATTGACCTGAAACCTGCCTGGCAGCAAACCACACTTAAAATGCACCCACACGCTGTACGTTGTGCCAAAAGGCCTCAGAAGATGTTTGTTGTGAGATGTTGCACTTTCTGGCGGCGTGACTCGATGATCTTTGAAGAGCTGGATGAAATGTCTGCATACTGTGTAACATAAAACGCCACGCAGAATTAAAGTATTGAGGTGGTTGCTTATAATCAGTTCAAATGTTGTGGCTAAGGAAAAAAAAAAATGGATGAAGCTTGTGGTCATGTGACCCAGTGATGCATACTGTATGAACACAGTGAAAAGAGTTATCTTAAAAATAAAAGAAAAGAAAAAGAATATGTAATCTGAAGAAGAAAATCACTAGAAAGTATGTAAATGATCTGTTCATGCAGCAAGCCATTTTTACTTAACAAGAAACCTTATCAGATATAAAAATTTAGAAACAAGGAGTATCTACAAAAGCTAACTGTTAGAATTACTTCAAATTGAATGTTTTACAGCCCATTATGTTTTTTTTCTACTTCTAAGCAAATGGTTTGTATTTTTTGAGTTTTTATATTTCTAATTGAAGTTATTTGGTATTAGTCACCAAAAACTAGTGGAAATGACTCATCTTAGAACGAAATATGAACAAAAGGACAATACCATCTTGGTAAAAGTTGGCCCATCCAAATAAATCCACATAAAATCTAAAATAAAAAGAAAAAAGAAAAAAAGTAAAATAGATAAATTAAAATAAAATCTAAAACTATCTGGTATTCTTTAAACATAAATCAAAATTTGTTTCCCACAAAATGTCAATGAATGCCAGTCTGAATTGTCTTAAATCAAATGTGCTCTATTGTGAAGACTATGGAGCCAAAGGATTATCACTCATTTGAGTCATTTTCTTATTTCTAGATTCTAGCTCTTTATGTGACAAAAAAAAAAATCTCAATTGATTTTGAGAAAATGTGTCGAGCATAAAGAAGTTAAAACAATCTCAAACAAAAATATCACGAATGTCTTAAAACGAGGGTTTACATGTTTGGAAGAATCAAATAGTTTACAGCATATGTGTGCTTTGATTAAATGGGACAAATTGGTGTGGGCGAACTGACCTGGTTCCACTTGCTCTACGTCTGTGCTTCGATCTGGAAGTTCTAGGGTCGCCTCATTTTTTGAACATTAATCAAGCAGATGACAACAAAACAATGTGGTTCTTTTGAGTCTTTCAGAAGCTTCTGATTTACAGAGATGTTCAGGCAACACATCTGGAATAACGATGTGACAGCAGAGGATCGGTAAGAAATGTTTACACGTCTTGTTGAACCTTTCACCTAAAGGCTTCATGCAGCGATGAAGAAATGTTTTAAACTATTAGTACAAATCAGACAACTGGTTGGTAATGTTCTAATATGACAAACCTAATGAACAAACCCATTTTTTCTGATTTGTTAATTTATCCAGGTTGCAAGATTGTTTCTGAGGTTTTAAAATGAAGTAAGTTGACTAGATATCCCATAATCCATTGCTGCAGTTGTTTTGAAGATCTAGATTCAGCTGCTTCATGACTGATTAGGGACTAGAAACACTCTGAGGATGAAGTGCTTGAGCAAAGTAAGAGACAGTTTGTTTTATTAAAGCACCATTCAAGATTTTTTTTTTTCTGAAGACATTTTGATATGAATGATTGATTCTTTGGATTGATTGGACTCACACAGAATAGTCATAAATGCATAATCCAAACAAAAGCATCCTTAAAAACACCTTTTTATAGATGAAGTAATACAATTATTGAACTCAGTGATCAATTAATTAATAATTAATTAGCAGACCCTGACCAGTTCACAATGTAATCAGCAACTGTGAAAAATGTTTGTAAAACGGAGCCTTTAAAAGACAAAAGTGGGAATGGATGAGAGACTGTCGGAGTCGACCTTCTCTGCCAACTCTCAATAACCTGACTGAGGAGCCGACTGTCCCTCATGAATCATTTAGGAAGCGTAAAGACATCTTGAAGACTGAGCTGCAGGATCACTGTGACAGCCAGAGAAAAGACTTTGTGACAGCTGCCGCCGGACGCTCTGCACCTATTGTCTACTTACTCAGAGCGCCTTCAAGACTCTTAGTGTGGTCGAAGGGTTTCATGCTAATAAGATTCATTGCATGTCGTCTGTGGAGTCGTTTTTCTCACAAATGCAGAATCAGATCTTCAGCATCTGGGTCACAATGACACTTCATATTGGAGACATTATTTCCTCCTCTCAGAAGTCCGATTTTGAACAAGATTGAACTACAACCAAATGTTTTTCTGTCATATTTCCTTCTTTTGTGCTTGATTTATACTTTTAATTAAGTAAGATCTGACTTTTTCTGCTGCATTCATAAAATTTGTCCAAATAATCTGTTTTTTTTTTGTTTTTCTTCAAATGTTTAAATTCTTTTCACCTTTTATTACAAAAAAAAGAATTTTGCTCTAATTTATACAAAGACAATGGTTGAAATTATATTTATTCTACTTTTTCCTCACCATTTCAGATTTGAAACACGTGTATAAGTATGTGCTTTAGGGGATGACTTCCTTTAAGAATAACAGTTTGTACAGGAAATGTGTTAACTGTGTTCCTGTGGTCCCCTGGGGACTGCATTTAAGGCTGTTTATAATGAGCCTCCTCCACTGCGCTGCACACATCTTTGTGTGGAATAAAGTTCATTTTGACGGCTTCCTGCAGCAACAATTCATCAGGGCGAAAACAAAAGAAAGAGTGAGAGGAAACCAACTAGATTGACTTACGGCGGAGGCCGCCGCCTCGCCTCCTGCCCTGCTGATGTCCCCTCTGCTGATAACAGACAAGTTAATGTCATTCTCAGATGTCTGCGGCTGGCGCGTTCACACATGTCATTTTTGAGTGCAGTTCCTCTTTGCTCCCCTGTGGTTCTGCTGTATTTCTGTCTTCTTCATGATCTCCCTCTGGAGCCTCCAGCAGCATTTCAGTCTGCCTACAGTCAGCCTGGGAGAGGCAACTAACAACAAATGTTGGAGCTCCAGAAAATAAAAAAGATCATATCTGTCCATGTTAGGAATTAGTTTTAAAAGCCAAATGCCCCTGATTCAGAACAGTTTAAAAAATACTCACAAATGCAATTTTGAGCTTAACTTTCTTTACAAATGCCACAAGAACATGTTAAGAAAACACAGTTTTACTCGAGAGTGCATCTTTAAAATGTTTCAACAAGTGCTGCATTTTGCAGCATCTGTAAAGCTTCTGTCAGACATGTCTTCCACCATCACTTTAGGAGCTCCAGCTGGAGAGCACGTTGGTTCTGCGGCCGAAAAATGATCAAGTACTTCTGAATGAGCTCAAATTGAGGTAAAAAACTAAGATTGTGGAGTGGCTTTGTTAAAACCAAGGCTATAATCTGAACTATGCTTCATCATAACTAAAGAAATATGTTTTAATGCTGGAAATCCTAAGAATTTAATAAAAATACCACAAACATGAAGTGAACTAGAGCTATTCTCACCTTTGACTTGCACAACTAGGACAATTTGAAAACATGTACATAACTGAATAGAAACAATATAAAACAGTATGATTCTTCCACTTTCATACATGGAATCAAATTCAATTCATTCATTTTCCAATCCGCTTTATCCCTTTCGGGGTCACGGGGTTGCCGGAGCCTAACCCGGCTACTCATGGGCGAAGGCAGGGTACACCCCTGGACTGGTTGCCAGTCTGTCGCAGGGGCCACAATCACACACCCATACACACTCACATTCACACCTAGGGACAATTTAGAGTAACCAATTAACCTATGAAGCATGTTTTTGGACGGTGGGAGGAAGCCGGAGTCCCCGGAGAAAACCCACGCATGCACGGGGAGAACATGCAAACTCCACACAGAAAGGTCCTCCAGCCAGGACTTGAACCGGGAACCTTCTTGCTGTGAGGCAGGAGCGCTAACCACTGCGCCACCGTGCAGCCCGTTATCAAATTCAATATTTGTAGGAAATTTTAGCTGTTAAAGACAAAAAAGAAGGATGAAAATTCAAACAGTTTGAGGGCTAACATGCAAATACACCTTAAAAATAAAGAAAATCTGCCTTTTTCTAAGCCTGTGTTTTTGTTTTGAATCTGCTGGCATTTGGGACCGAGATTTAAAAGCAAAAACAAACAAATGAACTGCTTTGCTTTATTGCATTTATCTTTTGCTTTAATTTTCACCGCCTGCTGACTTTTATTGCTTTTTTATAGTGATGAACCCAGAAAGGGCTGCACGGTGGCGCAGTGGTTAGCGCTCCTGCCTCACAGCAAGAAGGTTCCCGGTTCAAGTCCTGGCTGGGGGACCTTTCTGTGTGGAGTTTGCATGTTCTCCCCGTGCATGCGTGGGTTTTCTCCGGGTACTCCGGCTTCCTCCCACCGTCCAAAAACATGCTTCATAGGTTCATTGGTTACTCTAAATTGTCCCTAGGTGTGAATGTGAGTGTGTATGGGTGTGTGATTGTGGTCCCTGCGACAGACTGGCGACCAGTCCAGGGGTGTACCCTGCCTTTTGATGCCAAAAAAAGTTTCAACAATGATAGATAGTATGAAGTCATTTTCACTTGCATGATCTAAAAGCCTCAGTTGTGAAAGTCTCTGCCCTCCACACAAATGCTTTCCAGCAGATATTTCTAAGCAAAATGTCAGAAGAAAAGACTTTTTCTGGATGGATGATAGTCTGGAAGTCTTTGTGAGTCAGAAGAAGACAAACGGCATCACAGCTGATAAACAGTCCAGCAGTTTGTTTGGGCTTCCAGAGATCCTCACTGGAATAACTGAGGTTGTATTCAGACTGAGAAGAGTCAGTTGGTCTGGACTGAGTCAGCTTAATTTGGTGCGGACCCATTCCTGAAGCCTGCGTATGGTCTGTATTCAGACTACCTTCTACGGGAGATTTCTTAAATGAACCAAATGTGTGGATTCCAATACGAGAGAGGTTCTGTGATAGCAAACTGGAAGGTTTTGTCCCCAGCAGATGCAGTGGCATACGTTAGCCATTTCTGGGCCCGGACAGAAAAGAAGAGTCACATGCACCCGTACAGGAGGGTGACCTGTAAAGGTGCTGGGGCGGTTGGGATGGCCAGTGGAGGGTCATGGAAAGGAGCGGCTGCATCTTAGCCCTTTAACACAGGAATTTTATCTCCACCGTTGACGTAATAAACGTAATTCTGAAAGATTCTAATGAGGAGAAAAGCAGCTTCGGACTGATGTGCAACACTGCAGCGGTAAAGTTTTTACGCAATCAATGGAAACCAGCTGATTCCTGGTCATCTTTAACTATGATTATTTTAGCCAAAATCAAAATATCTGGCGTTTTTTAGAACAGTTTCTGCAGAGCGGCAGGAGTTCATTCAAAATTGACCGCTGAGTTTGGGCGGGACTGTTGGTGCCGAGCATCCCCACTCCCCTTCCTGTTGCTGAGAGCTCTCTGTTTACATGTTCTCCCGCTAGCTTAGAGCCCCTCATGCCCCCAAGTTAACATTAGCGATGGAACAAAAATGTTGAGCTATATCAGAGCCATCCAGCCGTACAGTTTAGAGCCAGATGGCAGCTCGGACGAGGAAAACAGACGCAGATGGATCTAGTTGTCTACTTGTGGATGCTTGTGGCTCGCCCAGCGTATATTCTACGTAAAAAAAAAACTATCTTTTTTGAATGTCTTTTTTTGTTTGCCTCTGATTCACAGGGATATGAATAAAGAAATCTTTGAAATAGAATTTTTAGCTTCATTTTCTTAATGTATGTCTTCCATAACAATACTAAAAACACAACTTTTCATCAGAGTGGGACTTTATGTGTTTGATAATGAAAACTGGTCAAATAGCAGCAGCCTTGAAGAATAGATTTCTGTATTTTGGATCAGTCTTCGTTTGGTCACTTCATTTGAATAAAATGCAGATTTATCCATTTTAATGTCTTTTCACGGGATGAGTGTTTTTTCTTTTTGTTTTGTTTTGTTTTTTGTTACCTATCCAGTTGCAGTCATACAAAAAGAACGAAGAGCCGACACGGCAGCTGCACGAACGATTCCTTCACAAAAGTGTGTAAAAAAGCATCAAATGACGGTTGATCTGAGTGTGAGGCAGCAGCTCTGTTCAGCAGAGCGGAGAAGGTGGAGGCTGCTGTTAGCGCCTGTGATGTGTTCATTGTTTCTGTTTAAGTTAGCATGACTAAATGCATGACAGTTTGCAGTCTGCCAAGTTAATCTCACAGCACAATGAAATGCCTCCCACAGCTGGGAGCAGAATGTGGGCAGCTTTTTAAGCGGAACAAAAGGAAAAAGAGAGCACTTGCCCTCAGACTCTCACTGCGAGCTGCACACAGACAGGTGTGAGCTTCTTCCAACACACATGAATATTCATGTACAAACGCAACCAAACAACTTCTCCAACAAGCCCTTTGGACATTAAAAAAAACTGCCAAGCCTGTCAGTTTCCAGCTCCTACAGTGAAGAACTGGGGTCTGCAGCCCACACGGTGCTGCTGGAGAGAGAAACCGCATCAGATCAGACACCATCAGCGTGAAATTATGTACAGCAACACAAAGAGGAGTCATTGATTGTCTGTCAATCTGCAGCTAGTCGAACTCCTCGGCCAAGAAAGCTTCCCTGTGAAATCTTCATCGATGCTCCAGTCAGTTTTGGATTGCTACTGCAATATTTTTGTCTGACTAATAATTCGCTGCAGCAGTGACACATTTTTCAGAACTCCTTGCATCTTTCGCTTTGAGAGAGAGATCTGCAGATACAAGAGGAAGGATGAAGAACAAATCTGCTTCTGCTCTGGGACACAAATCCTTCTGCTTCTTTCCCCGCTTCTCTGAGCAACGGTGGCAGCGCCTGCTGTAGTATGTGGGACGAGAAGTCAGCAAAAACGATTCCTCATTTCAGACCAACAGAACGTCAGTATCACACAGGAATGCAAACAAAATGTGATTTTTGACCAAATTCAAAGCTTTCCAAACTGACTGGCTCTGCGTTAAAGTAAATGAGTTCATCTCACCATGATGCATTCAGTCGTAACATCTGGCACACAAGATACAACCAAGAAATTCTTCAAACAGAAGCCAAGCTGAAAAGCTTTGAACATTAACAGGTCCAAAGCAGAGAGACAGCTGCTGACTCGTATATCAGTCTGAAGCCACGTCCACGCTGCCCTCAGCAACACAAGTTCAAGCAGCAGCTTCATGTGAAAAGCTTATGTAAAAGCAAGTAGATGCTTTTCTGGCTTCTGCGTTCAAAACTCTTGCGTGGCAGACATGTAAGCAGTAGAAGAAGAAAAAGAAGAAGCCCTTTTTGTCTGTCCAGTGTGAACGCTGTGGGATGAATGCATGTTCAAGAACCCACATTTAGCGTGTTCTTTAACGCGTGTCACCAAGACCTTTCTGCAGGACTCCAGAGAACTCAAGCGAAAGTCATTAAGTGGAGCAAATCTGGAACAGTGGAAAACTTCCATGGAATGACGTTTAAGTTTGGAAGAAGTTGTAAAGCAGAGGGACAGTTTCCCTGAACTGTGGTGAAGAGCAGATTTAGCAGCTTTAACTTTTGCAGTGGCTGTGATCGGAAGCTTAAAGAAATATCATCTGTCTAAAGATATTGCCATGCTAAACAACTTCCAGTTGAAATTATCCATACAGTGATGTCCCGTGATACCTGCACTGCAAACTATTTGATTCGGTCAAAGATTTAAAGCCTTTTTTTAGACTTTTATATATTGTGCCAGGTTTGTTGTTCTAACTTCTCTTTGCTCTTCTAATTTTGAGAAAAACTTGGAAAGGTGTAGTCGAGATTTTGTTTTTGACTGATTAAGAGCTAGGATCTAGAAATAAGGAAAATGTGATTAAAAGTAGTCCAGATCCTTTTGCTCCATACCCTTGACAATAGAAAACCTTGATTTGAGACTAAAGAAGAAAAAAAAACTCAAATTTCATCTTAATTCTGTCCAGAACTTCAGATCGAAATTTTAAGGATGTTTATCTTAAAGTTTAATAAATAGTAACAAGTTAGACTGGCACATTGTAATTTTTCAGGACATAAAATTTAGATTTATGTCCTAAGAATAAGTGATACTTTTAGATTTTATGAGAATTTCCACATATCATTTCCACTTATTACACAGGTTTTTTTAAACTGTAATCAAAATGAAATACAATTAGGCAATAAAAACTGAAAAAAAATGCAAACCATTTGCTTAGAACTATCAAAAAAAGTATTATTGGGCTGTATAAACATTCACTTTGAAATATTTTCAAACAATCCCTGTCTGAATGCTTGTGTGGAACCCCTTGTTTCTAGATTTTGATCTATTTCTATAAAATTTCTGAAGAGAAAATGACTTGCTTCATAGACAGATCATTGTACTACTTTTTAGTAATTTTCTTATTGAGATTAGTGTTCTTTTTCCATTTTTAGGATTCGTCTTTTTGCAGTGAACCTTTTCCGGTTTCTTATTTTTTTATTTTTGGAAATTGCTTTTGTTTTTCCACTTTTTTTTTTTTTTTACATTTTGGTTTCACAAATTTTGTTTTGATTTCTAAAATGTAATGTAATTTTTACATCATCTTTTTAAACTCTCATTATGATCTTTGACTGATTTGTTGATGTGATTTGTACTTCAGGGCCACCGTAGGACAAGGATTACTGGAATTTAAATATATTTAGAGGTTGTTTTAAATAGGTACCAGAGTAGATGTTTCTTCAGCTTCAGAATATTTTACTTACTTCACTATATTCTTAACACCGTCATTCCTCATTAGAAATAAAGCTGCAATTTTCACAGGAGCAATCTCCACCGTCTCAACGTTTCTGAAAATGCACATCTTTGTACCAAAGACATTCGGTCTCTGGAGTAATCTTCCTTCATATGGCTGACTTACAGCGTTAAAGCTACTGCTTTGACAGTGCTGACAGCCGGTCTCATTACAGTTGTCCTTCCCTCAGTGTGCAGGTGAAGCAGCCCACTCCAAGAGAAGAGCCCTGTCCTTGACATATGCAAATGCACCCCCACCCCTCAGTTCTGCAGCAGCAGTAGCAGCCAGCATCTTGTCAACCTCTTCCCACTTTCTGGAAGTTAAAACTCTTCCAAATATGGTGATTTTTTTTTTGGAGCAGCTTCTGAGATGGGACTGTAAAAAGTGCAAACACATTAAAACGTCCGATTCGTTAAAGGTGAAGCCCAAAGAGATCTTTTCTAAAAGCATCTGCAGCCTCCAGCAAAAGTTTCTGGAAACTCTCATCACAAAGGTGGCGTTTTTAATTTCATCCAACTGAAGTTGTATGGAATGAACGTTAACCTGATATTTTCATCTCAAAGAGGAGTCCTTTTCTATGTGGAGGTCATGTGATCTCAATTTGCCGTCCCTTTGGAATAAAAATATATACATAATATATATAACATATATATATATATATATTTCATTGCAGTTTGAACAGTGCACCAAAGAAAAAAAATATTCTTTTGATCCTTTCTTAGAAAATTTTTCATTCAAACTCAAATTTTTTGCACAGAAATCCATGACTGTTACCTTTTAGTGATGTTTCAGAAGGAACGCACCTGCAGCCTGAGGACCATCCATCTTCTTCTGCTTACCAGGTGGGGGGGCAACATTCTAAAGCAAAGATACACAGACACTTTAGTAACTCAACACTGGTGTTAAGTTTCTCAAAAAACTGGACCAAGATTTAGATATCCTGGTGAAATGTAATAGTGTTTCACTCTGACCTTTTATTTTTTGGTTCACAATCACTTATTTTGTATTATTTTTGTCAACATCCTAGTTCGAACCCAAAGACACATTTGAGTTTTGGGGAGTTCAGGTGATGGAGCATCGCTGCCAGGTGCTAAGTACCCATACAAAGGCCTAATGAACTTCATTCTGGAATTCACATTATTCTTAAAAATCAGGAGCTAAAATGTTGACCGCCCCCAACTCCTTTAACGCCACCGTCAAACTCAGTCATCCATTTGTTTTCGTAGTTTCATCATAAATGTTGTAAACTAGTAGCCTGTCACTGGACTGCCTCACTTTTATGGCCGTACATAAAGAGTCCCTGAGAGCAGATAATTTAAACATGTCCAGTGGAATGATCAGTCCGGCTGTTCACAGAACCGTTTTTGGAGTATTCTTGCTCCTGTGTGGGATTTGGAGGGTGAACTGAGTGGCCCTCAAAGTCTGTTGGTCTTAGTAAGAATATCAATTTAAGGTGATATCAGGTGACATGATGAAAGGGGGTTTTACAAGTTGCCTCATTTTAAACACAGCCGCTGTGAATGACGAGCTCGCATGGATTCACATATTCTACATGCAGAGGCTGGAGGTTTGAGGCTTTACCATCTGTTGTAAGACGTTAACAGTGAGGGTGTGTTTATTTAAATGATAAGTTTACATATATATTTTGGTTTGGAGAGCACAAAGCAGATCCAGTTTTGTTTTTCCCAGAAGCTAAGTTGTGTCGAACATGCTGACTCATGACAGGAGCCTGAGCACGGTGGACACCAGATCTTTGAAGGTTTTGTGGGTCGTAACAGATTCTGGACATGCACTGAAGAAGCTCAGCCACTAATTTTTGGGGATGACTTCTTGTAGATTTTTAATAACAAATAAAGAAATTGCTGCTTTGTATTTTTCATTGTAACTATTATGATAAATATTAAAGAAGTATTGTTTTTGGCATAAATAAAACAAAGAGAAAAAAATATTTTCTTTTCAAAATATTTACTACTTTTGACAGAGGTTCCTTTAAGACTAAAAGACACCCTGTGTCACACAGGTAGTGGCAGGTAGTGGCAGGTAGTGTAATGTTAACGATAATTAAAAAAATAAAAAAGTTTACTGTTTGTGGTTCATCTTGGCCATACATTTCTGAATCTAGCTAACCAAAATTAAATTCTAAAATGGAAAATCCACCTTACAATCCAGTGCCTCATAAGTATGAAATGTAGCTGAGCTGCACTTATTGACCCTCCAATTGACTTTTTGTGATACACACTCAACAAAACATTTGTTTGAGTTAGTTTGTTTTACTCTTTTACCTTTCTTCCTTAGTTTTTTACTATATATGCGATAGATCTTCCTTATTATAATTGCACCAAAGCTTTGTAAAAAAAACAACTTAGTTTAAAAGGTTTTCAGGTTTGCTGCTGCTTCCATTTAATGTTCAGGAGTCTGTTGAGTCGTGTTAGAAGAATCTTTTGGCAGTTTAACTTGAGAACTTCTATAGTTTTGATCCATGTTCACCATTGACATTATGATCCTGAATGGATCTGTCGTCTGAATGCAGCGTTGCTCCCGGGGCCAGAACTTTCTCAAGAAGAGAGTCATCTCCTGTCCTGTAGGCTAAATAAACAGATGTTTTCATTGAATGAAGAACTCGAGCTGTTATTGAATCCCCCACCAAAAAAAGAGTCTGACACCCACGCTCAGCACTGAAGTTCATCTTTCAGAGGTCCATCTGCAGATGAAAACCCAACAAAAATAGACTGTAACAACAAATTAGCACTAACGTTTCCATTTGACTGCCCTGACTTATAAGAGGAGTCATCTGATAAAAAACCAGCAGCTTGTCGTCCTGACAGATGAGCCAAGACATCCACCGAAACAGACCGTCAGACCAGCAAACACCACACTCTTCAAATCAAATCCTCATTATTGGAATTGAAAAAACCCTTTTCTTTTGGGTAAAAAGGGTCTCTGTTTGATGTACTGCTCCTTTTCCTGACCTTCCACCAATCCAAACCGCCTCCTGAGCTGCAAAAGTTTTGGCTGCAGCCAGTTTCTGTGATGAATGACCCACCGCCGAGGCCGATTAATCTCTCCCTTAATGCGGCTGGCAGGTGTGCTGTCCCCAGCACTTCTATAGAGACCCACTTTTTCACCCCTTCTCATTATTTTTTTTCACCTCATCATAGAAGTTTTCTCATAGAAGTGGAAACCTGTGCTTTGAGATAATTGAGGATTGTGGGAAAGAGCTCGTTTGGGATTATATTCAGCCTCAACAAGCAACGTAGGCATGTTGGGGAGCAGAAAACTCAGAGGAGTGGAAAAGTATGACTGGTAGTGCTCACCCATCTCATTACCCTCTTGTCAGCTGTCACAGTAGACCTGGGATGATGCAGGGCGCTGTGGCCGCGGGGCAACTCGACACCAAGACTGTGCATCCTCCCTGCCTGCGTGTGACTGACAGACGTCTGCACAGTCAGCGCCCCATCACACGCTGTGATGGACTGACGGTCCACCAATGTGGGTGTGCATCTGCTAAAAGGCAGAGGTGGCACAAGAATAAAGTATTTACAGTAAAATGACAGGGGTTTTAAATAGAAACAAATGAAAAACAAATATGTTGACTTCTCACTCGTGGAACTGTGAGTAATTCATGCAGAACAGACTTGGACTGCTTGAATAACAAGGACCTTGTTCATTCATCACTTGATCTGAAACGTGGTCAACAGAGTGGCTAACTGGGATGAACGGAGCGTTCATGTGTGCACAAGGAAGCAGAAGAAATCAGATTGTGGTGAAGCCATTCTTCCATCATGAAAGCTTTTTCAAAATGCATTTTATAAAAACAAAACAGAGACGGCTGCTGAGACAAGTGGCCTAAAACTTCAAAAAATAAAATTAATCTTGCAAAAAAAAGAACCTTCATGTCTTTTAAAGTGAAAATTGTGGTTGCTTCTGTCCTTTTTACATTTTTTTTTAAAGTTATTTAGTTTTAAGGCTCATATCCAAATTGTTTTTGATTGCCTGCAAGTCAAATATGATCCCTTATTTCAAATTTTTGTTTTACAACCTTGTGTCAGGCATGCAGGGACCTGATACTCAACCTCAAGGACTTGAGATTTGATTTGAGACTTGTGTACATTGCTCATTTGTTTACATTCAATAATTTTTTGTTCAGGACGCCATTGTCAGGTTTAAAAATAAAAACTTTCTTGACAAAGCTTTTGCATTAAGAAACCAGACATATCAACTGCCCGTTTTTTATAAATGGTAGATGTTGGATTATTTACTACCTTCTTAGAAGGCTCAAAGTGGTATACAGTTACAGTCCTGTCACCCATACACAAACACTTCACACACACTGATGCTGAACACTGGCACCAACCTATAACCACCAGAAGCAACTTGGGGTTTAGTGTCTTGCTCTACTTCGACACAAAGGCAGGCAAGGTAGGAACCGAACCTGTGATCTTCTGATCAGAGGTCGAACACTATTTCTGCACCATGGCCATGTTTAAAGTAGTTCATTTACAATTTTTGGCAATAAAATAATTTAAACTATAAGTTTAACTATATACGTTTTAAGACTTCACACTTGACTTGGACTTAAAAAAAACAGGACTTGTTAGAATCTCTGCCCTTTCTCACACAAAGTGTGATTGTCCTTAAAGTCCCACTCTGATCATCTTTTGATATATTTTCAAAGCCTTCTCAGTGGACTTTTAATTATGATTTTGCAGTTTTTAGCCAAAATAAAAAAAACCTGTGTTGTTTTCTAAGAGTTTTTGCAGAGCGGCAGGAGTTCATTTGAAATTCACCTCTGCGTTGTGGCCGGGATCATTATAGTAGTAGAGCAACCCCATCCCCCCTTCCCTTCCCTTCCCTGTTGCTGACAGTTCAAACCAGGGAGCTGCGGCTCGCCCAGCGCATTTTCTACGTAAATACAATTTATTTAGACAGCATTTTTTCATCTGCTCCTGCTTCATGATTTTAAGCTTTTTTTTTTTTTCTAATATACGTCCTCCATCATAAGGAAAAATGCCTCAAGAACATGCTAAAAACATAATTTTGATTGTAGTGGGTCTTTTAAAAAAAAGACTGTGACTGAAGATATTGACTGGATGTTCACATAGGTTTTTTTTTTGCACCAAAGGTGCAAAGGTTTTAATGCATCAAAGGATGCTCTGGCTGCAGGACTTGATGACGGACAACAAATAAACAAACAAATGAGATGATGTTTGTGTAAATTCAAGGTGAAAATGTGAAAGCGTAAGAGAGAGGACAGTTAGCAGATGGTCTGTTGGCAGTTCTTTATGTCACAGTCATCTTAAAAAAAACATACAGAGGGTCTGCATGACTCAGCGAGTGTGTTTGTGTGCACAGGTTAGGAGCAGGAGAACAAAACGGGCTGGTGTGCTCATTCACATGCTGTCTAAAGGGGTTGCAGACGCTCCGTTTAGAGAAACATTTGCGTGTACGCCCAACTTTTACGACTTCATTTGACACTTTTTTTTCCCTGTTTTTCCACAAGGTTGTGAACCGTCATGCATTCTTTGTCAAGCGACACAAACACTGCAGGCACTGGAGCTGAAAGCTGTTGGTAACAGACAGTTTGTTGCTTCGATTCCTTGCATTTGAGTAGAAGTCTGGTCTTGCGGCCGGGCCTTCTGTCCTCGGCGGCCATGGCTCGTTCCGGCACACCCGTCACCTCGGTGACAGACACTCGACTGAAAGAATGATTAAAGCATATTTTCTCTTGCAAGTCCGTCTTCTGAAGCATTGTTTTATTATCTATTATTTAAATCCTGCACTGAAGTCTGGTGAAGAGGGGGGGTGAACAGAAGGGGGAGTAGGCAGAGCCACGGCGTCAGGATTGAGAAGTCGACCCGGTCTGCTGCTGATTCACGTTTGTGGAGGAGTATGCCAGATCGGCAGAGGCAAAAGTGGAGCAGTTCGGTTGTTGCAGGATTGTGTTGGCGGCCAAAGCGTCTATCATCTGGCGTAGTGCTTGATGTAATCTTGAACTTTATTCCGAAAATCCTCCTGAGTGGAAGGGAGCGGGATGTGAAGAGAGAGGAGAAGTGGGGTCAACAGCTGACAGACAAAGCAGAAACATCTCAATACATTCTTAAAAGCCTTGAATAGCTGCAGCCGAGTGGCTGAGTTCAAGTTCTTTTAGTCTAAACAGATGTGGGCTTCAGTAAATCACACTTCATTTTAAGACAGAAATAAACTAGAAGTGATGAGAATTGAGCACATCTAGTCTCAACAGCCACAAAGAGAAAATATCTACAAAAATACTACCGTACTTGAAAAGACTATTATCCATTTTCAGTTCAATTTTTTTACATATTAAAATGCAAAAACAACTTCTTTGCTTCTATCTGATATTTTTGCGACTGAAAACATGAATGGCGGTTGCTGTTGTCGAGTGAAAATGGAACATACCAGTGTCATGCGTGTGGTAAGTATTCACAAGGATAATGTAAGATAAACACACTTATGATAGATGGGTGATGCTGTCGTATGGTGCCCTCACACTACACTCTAGTCCAGAGGTGGACACTTTTACTCGTGGGCCACAAAGGGTTCTAACGCAAATTTAGGGTGTATTCAGACTGGGAAAGTCTGTTGTTTCGGACAGAGTCCACTTAATTTGTTTCAGATCAAGTGCTGATCAACAGATATACAGATTCAGTTTGATCTTTATTCAGACTGATGTCTAATTCTTATCAGTCACTATGCAAATAGCATTAAAACATAGATTAAAAAAAAGAGGTTCTTCCAAAACCCTTTTATCATCAACGTGTTTCTTAAATAATAATAAAAAGTCCAAAAGTCCCACTGACTCCAGATTTGACAGTCAGCATCTCTCTAGATTTCTCTTTTTGCTTTCTCCCACCAACCATCAGTTCCATCAAATCTGCTCTGAGGCTCCATTGACCCACACCTCCAGCTTAAATCTGACCCACCTGAGCTCTGTGCGACCTCTGCTCTTTCCTTCAGTTGTAGTCAAGACTTTAGAAGAGGAAATAAAAGCACTTTTTTCCTCCTGCTGCTATCGTCGTCTGCCAAAAAGTCTTTTAAAATGACTACAAACAGACAGTCATATTTGGCTATGAGACAAATTGTTCATTTAAGGGGAAATAATTTCTGTTAGTAAAAGCTTCTGTTTTTTAAATTTTTTTATTTTTTAAAGTGCTGGCCAAACACTACATATTTCCTGCTCTGATCAGAACAATGAAAACACTTTTCATCGCTGCAACAACTTTCGTCAGCGAGGGAAGCTGACGGGAAGGGGAATGGGAAGCTTTTGATTTCCTGCATCTCCGCTGGGATTTTTTCTAAACAGTAGATGAAGATCCAAAGTTCAGCAGGAGTTTAATGTTCCGCATTTCACAGGTTTTATCGCCACTTCAGAAGTTATTTCATCAAAGTGGTGCTGATGATGTTCACTGATTTGTGCTTTGCTGTCACTTTGTTCACTTGTTTGATCTTGTCTAGGCAGCTAATTAAATTCTGCAGGAATATTTGTGTCTTAAATTGATGTTTCAGAAATAAAACAAAATCCAGAAAAAACGTTCATGAAGCTTTCTGAAAAAAACAAAAATTTTCAATAACTATTCTAAAGTTTGTTTTTGTTGAAACAGCTGACTGGATCTGCTCTTCAGAGAACAGAAATATATAACAGAAAATAGAGATTTAAATGTCTTAAAATCAGCTTTCACTAAAGATTCAGATTTCTGCTTTAAAGGTTTTATTTGCTAAGAACTAAATCCTAAAGTAAAAAAAAAAACCCTTGTTCAAGAAAATTTGTTTTGTTTTCTATCTTGGAAAAAAAAATCTTATCAAGAAAGGTTTTCAATAGCAAAGTAATCTTAATTTTAGAAAACATGCCTTGGTGACTAGAACTATTTCTCTTAAAAAAGAATTCTTGGTAAGACCTTTTTTTTTTTCTTACCCCAACAGCAGATATTTTTGCCTAGTTAAAAAAATATTTTTCAAAATTGAAAAATGTTTTCCCCACGTCTATGGGGAGTGTTTTTGTAGTGTGCTCATTTAAAGAATGAGGTACAAAAAGGTTCAAATTAAAACTCAAACTTTCATTCAAGTTTCTGATTTCACACAATGCCCTTGGGTCACCTTTTGTGCTCAAGTGGGAGCCTGCAGGAGCATGCCGAGCCCTGCTGTGGGGCAGAAAGTCCAATCAGAAGGCAGGAAATGGAGTGTGTGTGTGCTTCACATGAACGATTATTGACTGAAAAAGCGGAGCCACAAGAGATACCTGAGCAAGGTGGTGAAATAGGCCAAAGAGAGCGTTATTCTTTTTTTTTTTTTTTTTCTTTTTTCACAGACAACTAATGGAAGAAATGGAGCTGAAAGTAAAACATGAGACATTTTGCAACATTTTAACAAATCACCTGTAAAGTGTCGTTTGAGTTTGACTTGATTTATATAAAGAAATACTCAAGTTTATAGTTTGTGTTTTCCTGAAATAAAATCAAGTCAATTTTTTAAAAAGCATTTTTCTTACATTGTAACACAAAGTACTATAAACCAAAAACAAAAATAAATGAAATATGTTCAATTGGAGTAGGTCTATAATTAGCATTTTTTTGTCTACACCTGTTTCACAAGGATTTGAATAAATAAATACTCAGAAATTTAATTTTAACTTTAATATATGTCCTCCATCACCAGAAAAATGCTACAAA
Source organism: Adrianichthys oophorus (assembly GCA_036245035.1). Taxonomy (NCBI): domain Eukaryota; kingdom Metazoa; phylum Chordata; class Actinopteri; order Beloniformes; family Adrianichthyidae; genus Adrianichthys; species Adrianichthys oophorus. Next base: position 21,984,177 of record BSAI01000005.1, on the reverse strand, counting down.
ACCATATTAAAAATACCAAAACACCATTATTTTTTGAGTGGATCTTTAGGGAATGTAATTGAACACAGAACTCATTGAATCTCATTCTATTAATACTTTATTTAATAAGTAATATCGTATTTAGCATCAACTGAGTCCTTGGAGCTCCAAGAAGTGCTGATATGGTTTTGTCCGCTGCCTCCATTTCCCCACAGGAAGACGGGAGAGTTCTCTGCTTTAAACAGCCGTTAAAGTTTCAAATAAAGTTACAGTTTCGTAAACAAAACTGTCCTCCTCAGAATGTCTGTTACAAATAAAAATAACTCGCACACGGCAGAAAAAAACTCGACTTCTAACAAAACCACACGATACAGCCAGAACGCTTCCTTTCAGCCACTTCAACCAGCTAATGTATTCAGAGAGCAGCCTCTCTTCAAAAGGCTCAACACACTCAGGAGAACACATCCACGCACACAAACACCGCTGCGTTGACACACAGCCTCCCACACTTCCCTCCACTCGCTGCTGAAGTTGATTATGGCAAGCTGTGACTCAGTGGGAGAGGATCACGGTCGGACGACTTTGTGTTTTCGGTTGTTGTGACTCTCGGGAAGCATAACAGCACAGTTCAGTGGCACTAAAAGTTACAAAAATAATTGATTTATGCAACACCTGACAGCAGTGAAGGGTTATCTTTCGTGCTTCAAAATGCTAAACTTTCGGGTTTTATTGAACTCTGAGAAACTCACAAAAGTTAGGCGGTAGCAGAAAGACAAGTTCTCTTTAGGATTTGCTCAGGTTATTTTATTTCCATCAATCATTCACATCTGAAAGTCTAATATCTGAGCATTTATTTACTGGCATCACCGTACAAATAGCATGTCAACTTGGGAAGAAATCGGAGAACAGCGATGGAAAGCATTTTGAAGCAACTCCCTGCAAAGTCGCTGTGATGCTCTGCTGCTGACCTTCAGTGAAGACATCAGGAGAGCACATCCAAACTTCCTGCTGGCAAAACTGCCTCTACTCTCCCAAATGAGCAGCTGTTAAGCAGCAGCACTGTCAGAGAGCAGCGCTGAGATGGGATTTGAGAACAGGACTCACCAAATGTTCGCCTTAGTGGCTCTTTTCAGGTGGGAAATTGGGTGATTTCTTATAGTGGATAAAGACTAAAGGATGAAACACATTAGTGGATAAAATATGAGACTGTTAACACTGCAGGTAAACAAACCTAACAGATACTCTCAAACTGGGAAATTAGTTATTTAAAAACTCACCTTGATGAAAATGTTTTTTTTTGTTGGTGTTTTTAACATCTTTTTTTATTTTTATTTTTATATATATATATATATATATATATATATATATATATATATATATATATATATATAAATGAAGCTAAAATTTGTATTTCTGACTTATTTCTTTATTCAAATCAATGTGAATCAGGAGCAGATAAAAAAAAAAACATGCAGTATGAAAATGAGCTCATTTGTGACATAGAAAATGCGTTGGGCGGTAAGGGAAGGGAAGAGAAGGTTTGCTCTGCACCAACAGTCTCACCCACACCTCGAAGGCAAATTTCTATTGAACTCTGCTGCTCTGCAGAAACTATGTTGTTTTTTCTTTATGGCTAAAAACTGCATAATAATAATTAAAAGAACACTAGGAATGCTTTTACAATTGATCAAAAGATGATCAGAGTGGAAATTTAAGATAATACAGAACAAAGTTGTTGCTTGTATTTATGTTTTTTTTTATGGAAAAACCGGATCATTGTCAAGTCTTCAAACTATTCAACCACTTATCAGAAGAAGCAAACACACACTGAAGTTTTTGATATTAAAAGCCTCCTAAATCCTTAAGAAATGCAGGAGCCCTTAATTATGATTTAAAGCAGAATGGCCACTTAACATATATTTCCAATCATTATCTTGAATTTAAAATAAAAAAATTAAGAGTTTTTCATTATAATTACAGATGTATGTTTGTAAGAAATTAGTGAGTTTTAGTTTCTTCCGAAAAACGTATTACCCCAGTCTATAAATTTAAAGAATTAATTTTTTTGTTGCTAAACCATATCACCAGCCTACCACCGCCGTGTTTAACAGCAGCTGAACATTTAGATCACCATGACAATGTGCCATATGACCTTTAATTTGGTTGTGATCATTTCTGACTATTGTTCCTGAAGTCTTTGTTTCTCTGATTTAAATTTGAAAACCAACATTTAGCTCACTTTTAATCTTTTTTTTTTTTTTATTTTATTCATTTTGCTTTGAGAGCAGTGTTTTTCTTTTCTCCTGTGTTGTCTGACCTTGTGTGGAAACTTACTGGGAATTCCACCCCTGAGAAAGTTTGCATCTGTGTTTGATAAGTTCTACTAGTGAATGGTTTCTTTCTGGTTATCAGTGGGCCAAACCTTCTGAAGTTTGGCTCATGAACTTAATTTTATTTGTGAGATTTTGTTTATTTTGACATTTTAATTCCCTAAAACAAGCTATGAGTTTGCTATTTACTGGAACTACTTTAGCATTAAGACTTTTTGTCTTTGTCACTTTATTGTTTAATTGAAAAGGTATGTTTTTTTCAGTCCTACAATGTAAAATTGTAGCTTTAAACAGGTTAACCTAAGCTTTGAATGTTTTTTTGATCTGATAGGAAAAAGTCAGAATTATCAAAATAAAGGCCCATTGTTGAGATGGCAAAATGGTGTTATTTTGCTTCTTGAGAAGAGTTATTTTAAAAATTATATTAGCCATTACGTTGAAAAGCATTAACACAATCTCCATGTGCTTAGAAAATCTTTGCATTCTTTTCCTGAGCTCCTGTTGGCTGATAACAAGGCTTTGGTGTCACACAAAAGAATGTAGATCCTATAGCGTTTCACTGAGATGTGCAGCAAGATTACACTTTCTAGAGGCTGTGTCTCTGTTCCAAATAGATTTTTGTATGCAGGAAATCCATAGAAGCCAGGACATGAATATGATTAGGAGGTCTACACGGACTCAAGAAACACTCAAGGGAGAATTCATGAGTGAATCATATGCATGTCAAAGACTGCAGACACTTTTTGTGTCAACTTTAAATCAGATGATAAAAAAGAGAATAAAATATGAAGGAAGGATCATCCTGATGCAGCCCACCTTGTCTCTCAGATGATGTTCTGCCGCGTCGATGTTCAGCGGGTCATCAAAGTTCAACAGGTCCTGCAGAAGAGAAACCAGGACATGCTGAAATACCACATCAGAATACATAAACACTCCTTAGTCTTTTGGCATTCTGTCGATAATTTAACCATGACATGTAAGACACTTGAACAGCACTCACCAGCTCTAATCTCACTCTACTGTCTAAACGGTTTAATTCCAGTTGCCTTAGAAATTCCACGCATCAAGAAAACGGTGGTAGAGTAATTAACAGAAACAAAGAAGCTGTCCTGACGGCTTATTTACAGATTAAGGAAAATAATGGATGGCGTTACTCTGCATTTGTGCAAATGACCATCATCTTTGTCATGACAACCTGACTGAAGAGCACTCTAAAAATGTTCAAATTGGGATTTTAGGAATGCATCATTTCAAATTGAAGAACCATTCCAATGAAAATTGTGTTTTTAACATGTTTAAGTGGCATTTTTCTGTTTATGGAAGACATATATAAAGAAAATTAAGCTCAAAATTGAATTTCTGAGTAAACCAAAAAAAAAAGGCTGTAAATGTTAAATAAAAATAGGATATGTTGGTGGGCCATAAGCTCCCTGCTCCACTCTATTCTGATGTTTCTATTTATTGTTGTTACATCCATGTTTGTCTTTGTGTCCCTCGTCCAAGCTGGCACCTGGCTCAAAACTGTACAGCTAGATAGCTCTAATATTGCTCACCATTTTTTTTTTTGCACCACTAATGTTGGGTTGAGGAGTGGCTGTAAACTAGTGAGAGAGCGACTAAACATAGAGCTCTCAAAGGGGGCGGTGTTGCCCCATACCAACAGTCCCGCCCACAACTCAGAGGCGAGTTTCTAATGAACTACTGCCGCTCTGCAGAAACTGTTCTAAAAAATGACACAGGTTTTTGATTTTGACCAAAAACAGCAGAACTATAATGAATATGAACTATAAGTAAAAGTGGGAACACTTTTACAAAAGATCAAAATCCAATCAGAGTGGGTTTTTAATTAGAGAAGTGACTGTATCTGCATCTGCAGGGCTTTTTTATTAGCCTTTAAAGAGAATACAAACCTTTTTTTACTTCCTCTCCTGAAATAAGCACATAAAATGCTAACAATAATCTATATTTCCTCTGCATAGCGCCCTGATATTTTTTAAGGATGAAGTGCAAATTGTTTTATGAAATAAGAACCTAAAGGTACCTAGAGTCAGCTGTGCTTGCATCTCCACAAACTGTGTAATGTGATCACTGCCTCATTTTTGCAATTACTTCACAGTCGTCTTTATAACAAGAACGATGGTTTCCCTAAGACAGAAATAATGGGACTATTGTAGCAGGGAAAGGGAAAAAGGACCCATTCTTATCTGATCCAAACCATGGGTGAAACATGGAAACTATAAGCAGTTTGAACAGAAAGAGCAGATGCCGATGGCAGTCTGTTTTCTGTGTTTGCTAGTTAAATGGGCTGTATGTATGCAGCACTGTTGCAGGAATGCATGCTCCTCCAGAGCTACAGCTGATGCCATGTTTAGTCAGGAGTATCAACCCATCACTTCTCTTCTCTTCACACAAATGGATTAAATGTTGAAGGATTAAGATTTGTTATCAGTATCAAAGTTACATCAATAAAGCACTGAAGGCTGACGGCAGCAGAGCAATTTAGATCAAAACTGACTAAATCGTTTCAGAATACTTCTCAAATCGCCCCTTTGTGTATATAAATATTTTGGTGCAATTCTCTGGGACAGTTTACATAGGCATTCTTTTTAATTGAATAAACATTGCTTAGCTTTTAACCAATTTCAGAGCAAAACTATGAATACAAAAAGTAAGGATGACAACAATAGATCAAATTAAATCCTCCAACTCCATCAGAAGAAAGATAGACTTACAGTAAACAAGGAATTCAATCCCCAGACCACATCCTACAAAAAAAAAAAAAAAAAAGAGAAAAACATGGAAAGTTAAGCAAATCTTTATCGCAATAAGAATACTTCAACAAAAAAAGGCAATTTTTAAAATCTTACTTTTTTGGTCAAAAATAAATCTTAACTGTTCCCAGTGACTGTTAGAATTGGGAAAATATAAAATACATGAAAACATGATTTCTTTTTATGACAAAAATGTCTTCAATTGATTATTATTTTACATAAAAGGAAAGAAAAGTGATAAGAAAAACAAAGAGAGTATTTATCAGATCTTTGTAAATAAATCTCCAAACTGCCTCTGTTTGTGAAGTTGAGCAACAACAGAAGCAGAATCACAAGTTTTGGTTCATTGTTAAATAACAAAAGTAACAGTACAAGTACAATATGAAGGCATGACGGTTAAAAACACACACACAGAAGCCCCTGAAACAGCACTGCTGCATCAAACATCTCTTTTGGTGGATAGAAAGAAAAGAATTCTGTCAGGGCTGCACATTTCATACATACCTTTCATTTATATATTTTAATCAAGAAATCAAGTTTAACTGAATTAAAACTCTGTGTTTCTTACGTATGTAAATGGAATAATATATAAAACCACAAGCAAAAAAAAAACAAACAAAAAAATATAAATATCTGCAATAAAATTGACATCTGGTTCAGACAAAAAATTAACTAAACACACATAAAAGAAAATCTACAAAAAAATGTTATTTGATTATCATTACAGAGCTCCTAATTTAGAAATGTAATATTTCTTTCAAAACACAAAAGAAAATTTATATTATGGTAACAAGTATGATGAGCAAAAAGCAATCTCAAACCTTTTGGTCTAATGTGTGTATCTTTGTCTTTACCATTTCAGGAACATGAAAAAACAAAATGCATGAGGTTGAAAAATGAACTGAATTAATACCTCATCAATTAAGGCACTGCTTCAAAAGATCGTGATGGTTTTTTACCAACTACTTGGAACATTTGTGAAAAGTCAGAGGAATAATTTCCCTCTAACAAGCATCACTTATGATTTAAATCTTTTGTTGTCCTGACTTTGATAACACACCCCGCTGATACGAATGACCAAATCCAAGGATATATTTCAATTCACTATTATTTATATAGCCCAATATCACAACTATAGTTGGCTTAATGGGCTTTACACCGGTATTTAAGCAAAGAACATAATGTCAGTCATAAAAATATAAACAATAACTGGTTGCTAAACTAAATTAAACAGACTAAGCTAGACTGCCATCCCTGCCCTTAGACCATTCTCTCGGATTTGGGTAAACTCATGAAGAACAGAGTGAAAGGTGATAGAATCTAAAGGAAAGAGGCAAACTACCACAAAGCCACTGAAACCTCCATCAGATTAAATAACGCTCCTAATGTTTTACTAAACATGTATCCAAATTTGAGCTGACATCTTCATAAATGGCACCATAGTTTACACAATGGACTTTTTTTCCCCAGAAGTTTCATGTTTCTCCTGACTGCAGCAGACTCTAAATTCTGTTACAGCCACCTGAGCCAATGGGCTTACTGAGAAGAAGGCTGTTAACTGAAATGCAGGAAGGGATTATAAATTTCAAGAAGGTAATCCAGTGTGAAGTGTGGATAAACATCAAAGGCAAACTATGAGTTTCAGTTCAGACTGAGAAGTCAATGCAAACAGGTTTTGTGATTTGAGCTTATGAGGTCCAACGTTTCTCAGCTGAATTACTGTGTGTGGTCCGGAGAAGGCGGGACCTAACATGGCTTTTAGATAAAAGGCTGCCAGCGTTTCCATCTACGCAAAGAGAGTCAAGCCATCATAAAGAGCACAATGATAAGTAAGACGTAGAAATACATGATAAACGACGTCTGGTGAGGCTCGAGTGTGTGAAAAATGATGGTGCCATTTTTGGATGGTCATAAAATATCTTTCCTCAGAATATTTCTACACATTTAAAATACAAACTCACATTTCAGAAGCAAATCAATAAAACTTTTCTCTGAAAAGACTTTTTCATTAGTCATATTCATCAAATCTACAGTGCGTTCCAAATTATTACGCAAATTAAAAAATATATACAATACTTTGTTTTTTAATTTAACTCATGAATGATATTGTGTCTCTGCGCTCTTGGGATCACTAAAATCAATCTCAGACACATGTTCAAGCAATATGGAATATGGGAAAGAAAAAGGATCTCTGCTGCTGAAAAGCATGAAAAAGTTGAATGCCTTGGAGAAGGTATGAAAATCTTGGATATTTTACAAAAACTTAAGCGTGATGATTGTACTAATTAAGAGATTAGTGTCTGATTCAAAGCAGAGTTGTTGCAAATGAAGACAGAATGAGGAAGGTTTTTGCCAGACAAATACACCGGATTAAGGGAGCAGCTGCTAAAATGCCATTACAAAGCAGCAAGCACATATTTGAAGCTCCTGCCCCATCCTCCTCTGACCTCAACCCTATTGAGACCCTTTGGAGCATCCTCAAGTCAGATATCTATTCGTCCATTCCTCTGAGGGTGGGGGGCAGTTCACATCCAAACAGTAGCTCTGGGAGAATATTCTGACATCTTGTAAAGAAATCCAAGCAGAAACTCTCCAAAAACTCACAAGTTCAATGGATGCAAGAATGGTGAAGCTGCTACAAAATAAGAGGTTCTATGTTCAAATGGAACTTGATCTCTTAAGATGTTTTAATTGGAATAGCTTTAGATTTCAGTAAATATGGCCTCTTAATTCCAGCGAATTCAACCAATGATCATTTTCTGTTCGTTAGAATCTATCAAATGTTGTGGAACTGTTGTGTGTAATAATGTGGAACAATTCCATTTGAAGGTTTTGATTTTTGAAAAAAATACTGTTATCTTTAAGAAGTTTGTTCAATAACATTTAATAGATATTCCAATAGTTAGTGATTTGAAAATGATGCTGTCATTTGCATTGAGTATTTAGAAAAATATAATATGTATGATAATTTGGAATGACTGTAGAAACTATTATTTTAAAAACACAGTATATGAGGACAAACAAAGTGCCATCATTTTTACTATAATTTTAAAGTTGGATGTGTGTATTTTTTCTAAAGACTAAAAATGAAATAGCTGACAGCACTATCCAGGAAGAGTGGCAGCATATTTTAAAAATTATTTCTGAGCTTCAGCCCGCTGCCTGTGTGTTGACTTTCAATTCCATGGAAAATGGATGAGGCCGTTTTAATTATTCAGTCTTCCCAGTAAAAGTTTCACAAATGAGTGCTTACAAATGACATGTTCCTTACATTGTTTCTTCTTCCTTGATTTGTGAATTGCTGATCCACACACCCAAACCCCACAAACATCCTCTCTCATACTTTGTGCTACACTGCTTTTCCTGCACATTCTTCTTAAGACTCTAGAGAACCGAGGAATAACATAATAGGATTTTCTCGTTTTAAATAAAAAGTTATATTAATAAATGAGGAACCGTGTGGACCACAAGTCCATTTTTCTCTACTGAATTGAAAACAACACAGGTTCAGTCTGGATGGTAAAAATAAATTAAAAGGTTGAGCGAGTTAAAGATAAAAACAAAAAGGGATGTAAATCCATTAAAGTACAGCTGCAATATGTATTTTACAGGTCTAAAAGTCAGAGAATGTTAAGAAAACCATACTGCTGTGAGCAGAATCTAAATCTGTAGTCCAATAGTCCAAGCATGAAATGAGGTGGAGTACGCACAGCTTTCTATTGTTCTGGGCTCAGATTCTCTTGTAATGGCGTTTTGTACAAGTCAAACGAGTGACAGGGATGTAGGAGTGTGAAAAAAAAAAGGAAAAACCTTGACATCACACCTGCATCGCCGCATGCCTTTTGAAAAAATATGCATGAACATTTTCGCTCTATGCCATAAGTGTCAAACTCCAGGCCTTGAGGGCCAGTGTCCTACATGTTTTCTAACTAACCCTCCATTAAGCTTCTCCTGGGCAAAATGAACCTGATCAATATATTCAGCAGCAAGTAGGGCCAGGTTTTTAAAAATCAGCAGGATGCCAGATCTCGAGGCCTGGAGTCCGACACTCGTCCTCTACGATTTTACCGAGCGGTATACAATCTTGATACTGTTTTCACAGTTTTTAATCCACAAACAACCTGTACCCACTTGTGAGAGCAGTAGTGATTTAGGCTTAATATTTTGTAAATTAGACCTCTAATTCCCTTTTTCGAATGCTTTTTCACTCACATAAGTATGAGAGTGTCAGCAATATTTTTATAATAAAGGAGCATCAGGAGCTGCGCATATTTTAGATCTTCCCATGAAAACCCTCTGTTTGCTTATTGATAAGACGACTTCTCCACCTACAGTGCTTCAAACACTCCTGACCAGGACTGTTTGGAAAAGAAGATTGCTTATTAGCCCTTACGTTTACCTGGAAATATGTTTCTGAACAAAAACAATAATGAAAGCTTTTTGGTTATTCCATCTACTAGAACAAAGAAAATATTTTGTAGGATTTATAACGGGGTCTTCCAAGGGCAAATATTCTGGCAAGACTCACAGAAATAAAAATCCAAAACACTAACACAAACCGCCTATGCCTAAAAGAGATAAATCCAGATTGTTGTGTTTTGTTTAACTGTCTGGCTGTTGAAGAATTTAGACAGTCTAAATGTCTCCTCAACACCATGAAATGATCTTAGTTTATTTTAGAGGACACTCTGAACTCCTGATAGGAGGAAATGTTAGATTGTGATCATTTAAGTGATTCAACAGTACAGCAGCACAACAGAAGGCTCGTCTTAGCTGGTTGACTCTGACCACTTGTCTGGTTTTGGTTGTGAGGAGCAAAACAACCTTTGGCATCCACAAAAATATCTATACCAGGCAGCTAATTACTTTATAGAAATTAATAAGAACAAAAAAAGCAAAGGTTTGGTTAAGAAGCTTTACTGCAATTAAGTTTGTGTACTGGTGATGTTCAAATTAAATAACTACATTAACTTAGCTGAAAACCAAACTTTATTTAGTCCTGTAGCAAACAAAAACAATCTAGCATGGATTCACTTGATCTAAAACACATAATCAACAAACAATCTGAGGTTGATGATTGAGATTTTGCCTAAATGACACAAAAATCCAGTGCACAGAAGAGCGGTGCATTCATTTGCACTAATTTTTAATGTTTAAATATGTCATACAAATAAATAAAAGTACCTTTAATGTTCTGGTCGGAGCCCAGCCTGTGCCATCAATAGAATGCTCCCTCAATAAGCTGCAGGAAGAAAAAAACCCTTTTTTTGTGAAAGCAGTAAAGCATGCATGCATTCATAAGGTTTTTTTCAGTTTCCTAACAGATGAAGAACTATATAAAAATACCACATCAACAAACAAGACAAAGATACCAAAGCACACAAAGGTTTAAATGAAATGAGGACATTTTTACCTCAAACAGATCTCGCCATTCTCTGTGATATTTGGATGCCATATTCTGGTCAAGCATCTAACTTTAGGAGGCTGTAGAGAAACAAAGAAAAGACAGAATTAAAATTGAAGAACAAAAGGTAAGGTTTACAAGCATAATCTAACCCAAAGTTCATTACTGACAATTTATATTATGGACTGTACTTTTCTGATTAGTCATTTGGTTGATTTAAATTCAAATAATCTCAAAATGCAATAACATACTGTCATTAGATTTATGTTGCAGCTGGAATGCCTCACATAAATGTCAATGAATATTTAGATAATCAATTCATTTCAATATGTTTTGGCCCAATTTATTTTTTAATAAAATGACTGCTGTGTGTTTTAAAATGTGGTAATTCAGCAAGGATGTCTGACATTCAGAGAATAAATTACGAATTTCCTCATGGGGTGTTTATAAAATCTTATTTGAAGGTTAAATTTGAAAATTAAGAACCCTACTAAGATCAGAAAGGTATAATTTAAGGTATAATTTAGGTTAAAAGTGACATGATCTTTATGTTGCAGGGATACCAAATCTCCAAAACAGTTTCCCAGCAGTCCCATTACCGCAGCCGGGATCAGATTAAAACAAGGTTCTCTATTTTTGTCCAACTTTCTAAACATCGACAGTTTGAAAGATTTTTTTTAGAAGCTATTTTTTTTTTATAATCCAAACAATAGAGGAAACACGTACAGGGATACTATTTTGTTTCATTTATACTGCCCTATGAAAGTATATACATTAAAAAGTGATGGCATTTTTTTTTTCTCACTGTTGGTTTAAAGAAAATCAGAGATGAATTCATGACTCAAAAAAAGTTTACATCCACAAACTAACCAGAAAAAATTAACAGATTATTTAAGAACAACCAGCTTTGACGAGTGTTTTGTTCAGCAGGTATTTTATCTTCAGTGAAGAGCTTGTCACTCGTGTTTATGTTCATTCATGTTCATATTCAAACTGCATCCTGATTAACTTTTTTACTCTTAAATTTATTAGACTTTAATGTTAAAGACCCCCTCTTATCATATTTTGATCTATTTTCAGTGTTCTCAGTGGTTTTTAATTATCTTTTTTTTTAAATATGTCATTTTCTAGAACATATTTTTGTAGAGGAGCAGTAGTTAACTCTGAGAAAATAGAAATCTGTTGTTGAAAGTTTAAAATTCACCTCTGAGCAAGACCACTGACAGCAGCCCTGTCCCAATGCTGAAAGTTATCCGTTTCTCCCACTAGCTTACAGCCCTTCACACCCCCAATCTAACATTACTGGTGCAACAATTATGGCGAGCAATATTGGAGCCATCCAGCCATACAGTTATGAGTTAGATGTCAGTAGGGACCAGGAAAACGAATATGTACATGGATTTAGTTGTCTGCAGGTGGATTCATCAAAATAAGCTACACCTGCGGGGAGCTTGTGAACAGTGCAGCATATTTTCTGTCACTAATATATATATATAATAATACGATCATTTTGAAACAGCATTTTTCCATCTGCCCCTGATTCACAATGATTTGAATAAACAAATATAAGAAATGTAATTTTGAGCTTAATTTTCTTTACATATGTTCTCCAAATTCAGAAAAATGCCACACAAACATGTAAAAAACACCAAAAACAAATTTTTATCAGAGTGGGTCTTAAGTCACTAATTAAATCAGTACAAAGTAATGCCTAAAAGTTCCCATTCAACTGTGACCTTCCATCTTTCCATATGTGGGGTTTTCTTTGATGCATCACATGATTAACTTTAGTGTTGTTAATGTTTTAGAAACATCCAAACAGTATAGAAACAAACATGAACTAATAGTTTCTAAAAACTCATACAAGAATGAGAAAAACAAGTATCCACCAGTGGAAGCTCAACCATTAAACAATAAAGTGGACTCCAATAGGTTATTCAGCTTTTTATTAGCTTTTAAATTAAATCTTGGTACTGGTTTGTTTTTTCAGTAAAATACTCTGAAATGAATTTTCATTATGACAGGAACATGCAAACAACAAAAGAACTGAATTGATCTGAATTGTATAAATGTTTTATTTTTAACGTCAGGAAAAGAAATGTTAAAAAGACACTTCAGTTTTCTGAAAAAATCTGTAACTTAAACAGATTTTGGGCTCAATGAAGTATAAACTCATATTGGCTGCTTGATGTAGAAAGCCGTCAAGGTTGGTTTTTTTTCCCGGGCAGAGGACTGGATGAGTAGCAAAGAAGACTAACAACGCCCCCAGTGTGAGTAATGCATGAAGGGAACAAGACAATTTATGTCACAACAATCTGTGGAGTACTACTGAAGCACAGTCCACTTTCTCTTTGTCCTGGGAAATAAACCGTAAAAGAGTGTTTGCAGCTGGTTTCAGTGCTGGAGAAGGAGAGGAGAAGTGGACAAACCAAGAGTAATCTCTAAGAAGCAGCACAAACCAAGAAAAGAAAGGAGCAGGTTTAAAAGCAAAGTGTGACCACAACAAAAGCAGCAAAGAAAAGCTGGTATTGGTCGCTTCGGTGCACCAGTGCCTCTTGTGCTTCACTTTACTACTTCATAATTTCTGGGTTCAAAATCTATGCTCAGCTGTTTATTCTGTTGGAAATCCTTGCAGGAAATACGACACACTAAAAACCACTGATTTATGGTTGGAGTGATACAATGCTCATTTCAACCTGATGGTCTTTTCCTCTAAAACACTTTGATGTTTCTACTGTAAAAGTCCATCCACGTTTGATGAACATCTCACCAGATAACAGCTAAACAAAATTAAGGTGTAATGATGATTTTCTCGTTTGACAATTTTACAGTACCTAAAAACATGATAGTTTATCATTATATCTTGAAAGATTCAGTAATTTAGAGCCCCACATCACAAGTTTGTTATACTGGATTTTGTTTTCCTGAAGTTTAAAAAAAAGTAGAAATCATGAAAGGACTTGAGCTGTAAATAGAAAATCTAAGATTCTAAAATAATTCTAAATCTAAAAAAATCTAAAATAAATATTTAAGAGGATTTTTTAAACTGATAAAGTATTTTAACTTTCACTTTTAAACAAAAAAATCATGTATAAGAATGTGTTTGGTCTTTAGAAAGTTAAATAAAAGACAAGGTAGAAGCTTTTGTCTGAAAAAATAGTCAAAATGAAAAGATTTTTAGTCAATAAACTAAATAAGCATAAATAGGTTTACATATTATGATGAAAGGTTTGCAGATATTAGATGAGAGCTTAAAAAATGTACTTAAAAACACACTTTAAGAATATTTTTTATTGTCAGATAGTCATATAATGTAGCGGCTGACACTACAAGAAGTGTTTAAATAATCAACACAGGCCTGTTTGATTACTCACCACCATGTTATAGGCTTCAGGGACATCTACTTCAAACTGAAACGTTCCGCTTTGGTAGTACCCTTCATCTGAAACGAAAGCCAAGAAAGAGTATAAGCAACTACTTCCAGGTAATGACAAACAAAAACAGATCTATGATGAAGATTCATAGTCTTGTTAACTGTAACTCCACCATTCAAACTTTTAGTTTCCTTTTGTGCCACACTCGAGCAACAATTAATGGAAAAATTGCATTTGTTTATTTTCAAGCATTAAAGTTCAATAAAATGCTACAAAAGGGTAACATACTTTATATAAGATTGTTTAAACTATCGTAAACAAAGCCCAGATGAAAAGACGTAAAAATTTTTTTATTTTATTTTAATTTATTTATAATTGAACAACATTGCTTTTGTTGTAGGAGGTTTAGATGGCAAAAGTGAGTTTATTATTGATGCATTTGGCTATAAACATGAAACTACACAATAGGTAATAAAAATGCATAAGCACATACAGATGAAAGCTCTTTGACAGGCGTTTTAAAGGTCTGACTGTATGCTGATGATGCTGCGTTGTAAATGTAAATGAGGCCGGATCAGAACACTCTTTTACTACAAATAACACTGATGTTGTTCAGATTGAATTATATCAAGGCCAAAGTGAGTCCTGTATAACTATGTTGTCTTTCTTTCAGGCCTAAAGGTTTTTGTCAGCTGACTTTAACACCTCTCTGTAGGTTTTTTTTTTTTTTAAGAAAACCTGGTTTGCCAAGAGGTAGAAGATCAAGATGCTAACTGAGAGGATGTTTGATGCTGAGAAGCTCATGAGTGCTCCCTGAAAACTGGTTGTGGATGTTCAGAGTCTAATCTGGAGCAGAAGAGACTGTGATGGTCGTAGCTTTGAGACAATACGTCCTAGGGAGGATGGAGATCTCATGATCTTCGAGGGGATCCAGAGCAGCCAAAAAAAGATTTCTTTTCCAAAGCATTGCCATGTTTTATAAAATGATATTTAGCAGTTCATCAAGCTCTTGAAAAGTCATCAGTCAATTAGAAGCTGACTAAAAACCTTAATTAAATTTCTAAAGATTCTAAATATTTTACCTAAAATGAAAAACATTGTTAAAAGTATAAATGGCCCCGTCAGCTGAGAAAATTCTGATGCTTTTAGTCAAAGAACACAAAGATTTTGAAGGATTTAAAGCTTTTCTTTTCATTTTCAAAAAGCTTAAAACAGCTTAAATTGTCAAAAACAAGACGGGTAAAAAGAAAACCAAAAGTAAAAACAGGAATTTTTTTTTAAGTTGGAAGTATTGAGACTAATGATTGAAATAGCTGAAAACATCACAAAAAATTTTGTGTCTAAAAACTTAAAGAACAAAGAAAAGATGTAATTTTTTGCAGCCTTAAACAGTTGATTATCCCTTAGTCACGTGTATTCATTGTTCAATGCTACATGCAGTGCTTATTAAAAACAAAGATCTGTTAGAAATGTTTGTTAATTAGTTGTCTGATATTTACAGATCACCTGTGGCTGTGACATCTTGTGATTCTAAAGCCACAGTCACAAGTGCTACAATATGGTTTAGGCCACAGTAGGTAAAGCTGGAGGACATAAACACATTAAAAGTCTCAATCACAACCAAGAATTTCTGACAGAACTGAAAAACTGCCAGGCCTATGAAAAAGTAAAATGGTATTATTGAACATGTAGGGATTTTAATGAGTGTCAGCACATCTAATAAGCTTTGCGGACACAGTAGAGAACTCAGCAGCTTTGCACCTTCTGAAAAAACCTTACTCTGCAAAAGTCACAGATCAGAAAGATTTACCAAAGGGAAGCTGGCCCGCTTCCTTGGGTTTTTTACATTATAGTTAAAATAAAATAGCTGCAAGAAAAATCCCTTACAGCATCAACTCTACACTTTCTTTATGCATCAATGCTCAACTTAATTTGAACATTAGAAAGCCTTTTACATTTCATAGATTCTAAAAAACAATCAAATCATTCTGCAAGAATGGAGTGTTGAGTAGGATGAACATGTGAGAGGAAAACAACACAAAAACTATGAGCAAATGCATCAAAACCAAAGGGTGGAAGACTGTGGAAAGCCCACTAAGAAAGAGAAAACCTAACAGGAAAAAGGCAGATGGCATTAAACGTTTACTATTTCCCAACTGCAGTCAGAGGTCATAAAAAATTCAAGACACAGTCGATCCTCACCGTCACAAAACACTCTTCTTTTACAGAGACTCCGTCTGACCAAATATGAAATCTTGACTAAATGCCTAAACTCGATATGGTAAAAACAACATTTCCTGAAGAACCGTTTTAACTTAAATCACTTTATTTTTTTCACACATAGCTCAAGCTTCAAAGAATAATGATTTCTAGTTGGAAGTTTGGTCGGTGTGTTAGTACATTGTATCAAGTTTTTAATAGAAACTTCTGCTCACCATCAAAAAAAATGTGCATTAGCAAAATCTGCTTTAGAGTGTAGAGCCATACAGTCTGACCAGGTTAAATATGATTTTAAAAAAAGAAATGACAATTCATTACCATAACATAGAAAAAGCTCAATAATCTGCATCCTCAAGACAGTTTATGGTGTGTAAATCACAGGATAATGACTAGCCAACTGCAGCACAGTAAAGCCATGTTGGGAATTGCTCGGATACATTTCTACACTTATGATTTCCCTCAATGAAAAGCAGTTAACGAGAACGATGAGTTTTATGAGCAGATTTCACTTCTTCCACAAGAGCTCATAAAAACACAGAACAGAATCTGTTCAACTAAAAGGTACAGATACAACATAAGACAAATGTGCAACAAGGAGCAGTTTAAGTGGAGTTTGAAAAAGACTCATTAACCCCTTACTTGATTAAATCGGTCTCTTTCAAGATAAAAGTAATTGGAGCAACATTTTTTAAAGAAGACTTTCAAAAATCCACATTTTATCCACAGAAAATATAAGACTAAAACAGCTTTAGCATCTGTTAAATAGCTGCTTCAATAATTAGATTGGTGGAGTTAACTGATCATGTTTTCTTTCTGTAAAATCCAAGTTTCTTGCCAAAAGGCATCCAAGTTATTCTCGTTAGAGTAAGGACTAAACTTCTTTACAGCTGTTCTGCCAACTTTCCCTCAGACACTAAAGTTCATGTCACACTGTCGCTACGTACATTTTGTGCAAGTTCCACGTAAGAAAATTGGTCCAAGTGAAAAAATTTAATGAAGCGCGGGTTTATCTGATCTTTGCGTGGTTTTTTCGTACCTGACGACCCTGATGGACATCTGCGCACATTGATGAATGAGGGATGCATTAAATACTTACGAATTACGTATATCAACGCATGTATCACGAAAGACCGACATTACATACATGGAACATGCGCTAAATGTACGTAGCTCAGTGTGACACGGTCTTAAGCAGTTAAGTAATTAGATGGTCCTCGACATTTAACAGTTGATTAAAGCAATTAGACACTCTGGATAAACAGTTAATGAGGTGCCACCCATGAGCAACCACTTAACAGCAAAGAAAAGAGAGGAGATGATGCTCTGTCCTAGAAAGGACTTTAACACTAGGCATCAGAAAACATCCGGTAGGGACCGACGGCTTAAATTTTTTATAGTTTTATGAAGATAAAGATTACCTAAAATAGTGAAATAATGAAAAACCTCTTTGCTAAAAAACAACCAAACCATGAAAACAAATAAATTGAGCTTTAATCAGCTACGAGTTTTGAATATTCTTCACAAAAAGCAAAATAATTTTTTACCCCAGCCTAAACAGCAGCAATTCTACAATTATCTGCTGGATTTTTGAAATGTGCGAGTTTTTCATAACACAAAGGAGTTCAGTTTGACATTCGGACAACAAGGTGCTTCAGTTTTGTAGCAGTCAAGTCCCCTCCACTTTTGCTTTTTACAATTGACGCTTTAGCAGGAGTAGCAGCTGCTCTGTGGTCAAAGAATGTTGTGCTTGAAAACTTGAGTAATTCTGACAGTTTGTCCAAACAAGCCTTACTCACTGGCTCTCCTTTTGCAGGGATCCAACATTAGCTTTTAAACTAAACATGCACACTTATGCTGGATGAGCCAAATATACTGTTTTTATTGTTATCTAACACTTAGATTAGAAAAGTGTAAAGTCTTAGTCACAACTGCCCATTCAACTAGATACAGACTGTCCATAGACAAAAAATGGTGAAACCATTACGGGGCACGAAGGTGGCCCTCACGAAATGTCATGGTCATAGACAGCCTGTAAAGAGAAAATGTTCATGCACATGAACACCTTTATAAGAATTTTGCTGGATTCCTTTAATAGTCTATTTGCAAATAAAATATATGGAGTTATTGTATGTGGAGATCAGATATTGATGGAAATTGTCAAAGTAGTGGAAATAAAAGGGATTTAAAGACAAAGAATGGAGGCTTTTGGTGCTGGTGTGCACTGGGTGAGAACATATAGCAACTCTTTCTCCAGAATTCAATCTCCAATCGATTATGCTTAGAAGAACATGACACCTATCCTTTTTTCCAAATAGCTGATCTTTGTTTTTCTCAGTAGATACTGCTAACAAAGTCCAATGTGAAAGCCAATCTGGAGTCACACTCTTTGTTTGGGTGGCAGAAAGAGTAATGAATACCAATGAGGCTGGTGCTCTCACAGAGTAAATTAATTATTTTCCTCTCTAATCAAACATTGGCTTCAGTAAGACACTTTACTCATTTAAACAGGATCACACTTTCTTTTTAAAAAGATATCTGATGAAAAATAAATCCATACATTTTCATGAAAATATGCAGCAACTACCTAAATGCTTACAGTAAATTTAAAACAGTTGATGGTCAATAGTTTCAGCCTGGGCTGTATGGAAGTTTCCTTCATTAGGTGAAGTGGGTTTGTAGTGGACAAACATTTACATTTACACATATTAGCCCACAACTGTGATACATTTTTATACACTGTGATGATTTCAGGCTTTTTGAATTCTAGAAACAGGTGAGAAAGTAAAGCACGTTCCGTCCAACTGACAGTTGAAAAAACTTTTTCCTTGAGACTGTTTTTGTGAGTATCAAATGTCTGAATTTGGGATTACAAATTCAGAATGTCTTTACAGTGTTTTCTTGTTCTTCACTTCTTGACATTAGGGTAAATAACATTTATTCTAAACAACATAACAGTGAAATAGCACTGTTTAACACATGAGGACAGCAGGTAAAGTGATGCTGTGCCCTTTACCATTTTTGTCTAAACGTTTGTTTTTAACCCATAAGAACCCATGGTGATATCAGTGTATTAGAAAAATATCTAAATGTATTCTGTGGTCCACTTGGTTTTTGGTATATTCCACATAACTTTATTTTTAAAGAAATATGGGTCTGAAATCTTTTAGGTTCATTTTGAGTAATGAACAGCAATACATTTCAAGCTCCTTTAACCTCACAAACAAAAACTCTAATTGTCACTTGTGATTCATAATAAAGGTTTCTGCCGACGTGTGAAAAACGCATTTTATTCCTGAGGATTTCTGAATAAGAGTAAAACAAAATTGTATCTGTGTTGGTTGATGCCGCCTTGTATTAATGCCGCGGGAAATGAAACATGTAATTCGCTACCTAACAAAGTTTTACACTGATGTTAAAGCTTTAGTCACAACTGCCCTTGTGGCTAGATTTGAGTTGCCTGCAAGCAAAAAATTGCCAAATCTGTATGGGGCATGGCTGCACGGTGGCGCAGTGGTTAGCGCTCCCGCCTCACAGCAAGAAGGTTCCCGGTTCAAGTCCTGGCTGGGGGACCTTTCTGTGTGGAGTTTGCATGTTCTCCCCGTGCATGCGTGGGTTTTCTCCGGGTACTCCGGCTTCCTCCCACCGTCCAAAAAAAAATGCATCATAGGTAAATTGGTTACTCTAAATTGTCCGTAGGTGTGAGTGTGTATGGGTGTGTGATTGTGGCCCCTGCGACAGACTGGCAACCAGTCTCCGCCCATGAGTAGCCGGGTTAGGCTCCAGCAACCCCGTGAACCCCGAAAGGGATAAAGCGGATTGGAAAATGAATGAATGAATGAATGTATGGGGCCTGTAAGTGTCATAGACTGCTTGGTGAGCCTGTAGAGTGAAAATGTTTGTGCACATTGTTTTTTTTCTACGGGAAAGCTGCTAGCAACAGGTCGCAGACAGCACTTATACAATACGCAGTAAAGGTGAAGAAGGTGAGACACAAGGGTGTCGTATAGGTTTTTAATTTCTCTTATCCCATTGTTGACATGATAAGTGTGCAGTACTTGTGTGGCCCTGACTGTTAGAAATTAATAAATTAGACATTCAGAGCGTAGTTTGTGTGGGCATCTCATTTGCAATCAACGTCCTATCACAAGCACACCTCGTGCACATTTGCACACCGTCAGTACTTGCACCTTACTAACGACTAAAGTGTGGCGTAAGGATATCTCATGACAGCATCATCTGTACATTACAGGTGCATGAAAACTTACATTAGAAATACGTCACAATACACTTGCCACACTAACCCCAATCGTATGTTTCTCTTTTAACGACGTCCCTTGAGGTGCCTGTACGAGCCTCGAGGGAACTACAAGACACACCTGAGCTCCACCTAAGATGCAGCCGCTCCTCTCTACGACCCTCCACTGGCCCGTAACCCAAAACCCCGCAGCACCTGCATTGATCCCCGGTCAATGTGAGATCAAATGTAAACTTTCTATGCTCACAAATCCATCACATTCTTGGAGTTATTTGGAGATTTCATTTTAGTGTAGCTTTAATTTTATAAGTAATTGTATTTTTCTGAGTGATACTTTTTCTAATTTTCATGTTAATAATGAGAGCTTGGCTAAACTGCGCATAGTGTGGTCTCTGTGTGGGAGAAAATAATGGGCACGTGCTTTTTTAAAATTTTACATCGTAACAAGCAGCAGACGTGTTCTTTTCTCAGCAAAGACATGTCATCTGGATAAGAAGAGAACAAAGCTGAGTCCTCATAAAGCTGAGGTTTCTTTTGTTTTTGCAGAAATGCTGCAAAGACTCGCATTAGAACTGCACTGCTTTTCAGCTTGAAACCTGAACTCAAACCCCAACAATGCAACATTATATTGATGCTTTCTTTACCTGCTGGCTCAGACAAATTATATCATGAATCAATGTTGTCACCAAATGCTTCAAACGGCAGCACAAAATCGATTCAAATCTCAACTTAAGAAATGGCATGTGTTTTGATATCACGCATCAGCACCCATAACATCCTTCCCACCATGCATCTGTGTTTTTATTCACTGGATTTTAAAAGTGTGTGACAATTTCCCCCACCAGAACATAAAGAAACAAAGAGCTGTGCTTTGAAACAGTCTCCATCTGCATGTTGTGGCGGCGCATCGCTGAACAAGCTGCACATTCTCTACACACAAACACACACTTACACAGCTAATGAGAGTGTGACTCTGAAAGCTGCTGCATGACAGGTAAGAAAAAGGAACCACGAGCCAAGAAAGCCTCCGGAGATTTGTGTAACTCCACACCGCTGTGTCTGTGTCGTACAGTGCTCGACAGGTAGCCCACTTAGGCTGGAACACTGCTGAGCGAGCAGCGTGCACCTTGGAACCAACAAAAGTGCTGTCATAATGTAGAAACACGAAAAGAGATCTCAGAGATTTGAGTTAATCCATGCTGGCATTTTCATTTTTAACTGATTCTCAAAGTTTTACATTCTAGTATAAATGTTTGAAGCAGGAAATCGGTGTAAAAGGAGAAAAGGACCAGATTAACCTTTAAGTTTTGATGTTTCTGACTTACCGGGGGACACAGACAGCTGAAAGTGATGCAGCTTGTTCTCATCTGGGAAACTGGCTTTACATGTACCTGCAGAGGGAGAAAGAGGGACACTCATCAGTTTAAGCAGACCTGTGAGACATTTGAACTATATCCTCTATAAACACAGCTGGATAACTTCACTCCATCTACCACCTCCATGGGGGGATTGTGTGTTTGTAGCCCACAGGTGTCCCCGTGGCACCATATTCCCCCCTGCTGCTCAAAGATAGGTACTGTATATATAAAATCCAGAGTAGTTTCGCCTTAATACGGATGAAGGGTTTGGAGATTTATTTTAGGAGGCAATGTAAAAATGTTTTGGTACACTCTGTTTTGATCGATTGATTGATTTTTTTTGGTCCTTTTCAAGTAATTTTAAGTAATAAAAACAAAGGAAAAAGACAATAAAATACATGGATACAGTGTTCTCTCGTTTATAATGGGGGTTACATTTAAAAAATAATCAGCGATAGGTGAAATCTGCAGAGTAGGATTATAGACGCTTAAAGGCTGTACACATTAATACCCTTATCTCAGATGATACACTAATACACATCTATCAAAAGGTGAACCCCATTAAAGCAACTGGTAGCAAAAAGTAGTATTTATTTACTAGGACGCAGAGTCTTTGCTAAAAGTAAGGTAGTATACTTGAAGTTTACTTTTATTTACTATCTTTATAATGTAAACTAAAACCGTTCTAATTTAGTTTGAAGAAGAATTAAGTTAAGCATACTTCTTACAATACATGTACAAGGTTTATAGTACACCTGCTATTCTTACTCTCAAGTATGCTTGATAAAATAAACTTCAAGTGTACTACTTTTTGCTAAGGGGAGGTACCAGTGTATCTCAAATCTATTTAAGATATTAATTAATATATTAATAAAATATTAAGTTGATTTTAAAATATCTTCTTGACATTGTAATTGATGCTAATCATGAATAGACAGATTTGTACTTATACATACATTCATTCATTCATTTTCCAATCCGCTTTATCCCTTTCGGGGTCACGGGGTTGCCGGAGCCTAACCCGGCTACTCATGGGCGAAGGCAGGGTACACCCCTGGACTGGTCGCCAGTCTGTCGCAGGGGCCACAAAAACACACACCCATGCACACTCACATGCACACCTAGGGACAATTTTACAGTGACCTTAACCTATGAAGCATGTTTTTGGACGGTGGGAGGAAGCCGGAGTCCCCGGAGAAAACCCACGCATGCACGGGGAGAACATGCAAACTCCACACAGAAAGGTCCCCCAGCCAGGACTTGAACCGGGAACCTTCTTGCTGTGAGGCAGGAGCGCTAACCACTGCGCCACCGTGCAGCCCCTTATACATACAGCACACACAAATTGAGGACATTAAGTAAATTGATTGTAAAATAGGGCTTGATTAATCGAAAGAAAGTTCAATTATTACTTGATGTAGCGCATTAGGATTTACAAACAAAACAGATTATATATGTATAGACCTTTACAGGAGGAGTTTTTTTTTGTTTGAACTGATCAAAACTTGCTAACTGATCAACTGTTTTTGAGGTTTATTATTTTTTGTTTAGTCTTTGTGTAATCTTCAGAGGACTTGAAAATGTGTTTGTTGTTAAGCTCTACTTTTAACAGATGCTCACTTATTCATTCCGTTTTTGACCTGTTTATATTCTTTAATCATTCATAGGACAGCTGAGCAGCCAATCAATCAAGAACATAAGCTCAAATTAAAAATACAATTTCATAAATTGATAAGTGTCTCCATCTTCTCCCTTTTACCAAAAGCCTTCAAATGTTTACTGTGCACTGTTTGTTTTCTGCTCAAAATCCACAACTTGATCTCTGTGTTTGAGTGACCTGAGGAGAACCACACCAGGGTTCACTTGCAAGCAAACTGATTGCAGCCAATTGTAAAATGATATTAAGCTTAGATGATTCTGTGAGCAACCACAAGACTTTACTTACTGGGGAGATTGGCTTCAAGGTCTGCAACTTCTGTCAAAAAAAAACAGAGTACAGAAACTAAGTCATAAATCATTAAATGAGGTTCACAGTGACCTTAGTTTAGAAATTTTTAAGTTAGTGCAATAAATTGAAGTTTTATATACTTTTTCATTTTAATAAACAAATAGAATTATGTCAGATCAACAAAATGCAGAAAGTTGTGTACCTTTGGTAAGGAGGCGGTCCCTGATAGAAACTCTGTGGGTGGAGTCTGAGGTTGCAGATGAACGCCCTGCCTTTCCTCCATCGTCTTTCTTCAATTTCCTGGCCAGTGTGAGCATGGCGGCGCTGGGATGAGCCTCTCTTCCACCGACTCTGCCCTTTACTTAACCGCCCTTTAAAGTCTGTCCATCATAGATAAAAAACACACGAGCTAGTTTTTAAACAAAAACCATAAGATTTTAACTTTTTGTAAATGTCTATTATACAGACAAATAAAGATTAATGTTAAAGGTTTGAGTTCAATTATCCTTCAAAACAAAATGAAAAAGACTGCTCTCATGCTTTAATAAACAGCAACATCAAGAGCCTTTTTTTCACACCAACTGCTGTTCTCAAACTCTGTAAAGGTTCTTTTAAGTTTAAATTATTTCCTATAATGTTCATTTTAATTAGAACACAAACCAAAACATTTTTGGAAAAATTGCAATTTTCTTTCTTGGTTAGTAGCTTCACTTAGGTTTTTTTCCTCTAATTTTGTACGTTTTTTAAATTTTTTTAAGATTATAACAATTTTAAAATTATGCCAATTAAAATTTAAGATGGAAACTGTTGCACATAATCCTTAAAGTCCCACTACAACTACTTTTTTTTTCTATCGTATAATCATTCCCAGTGGTCTTTTTGATTATCATGCAGTTTTTAGCCAAAATCAAAAAGTCTGTTGTTTTTAGGACACATTTTCTGCAGAGAAGCAGGAGCTCATTATAAATTTGCCTGAGTTGAGGACGGGACTGTTTGCACGGAAGTTGGCCATTCCCTAATTTCCCACCATTCCTTTGTTTATGTTCTCCTGTTAGTTAGGGGATTGCTAAGTGAGCAATATCAGAGCTATCCAGCTATACAGTTTTGAGCCAGACAGCAGCTCAGATGAGGAAAACAAAGACGTTAATGGATCTATTTGTCTGCAAATGGATGCTTAGAGCGGAGAAAGGAGACTTTAGCATTCCAAAGGCAGTCGCTGCGTCACAAACCAGAGCTTTTCAAACCTGCTTTTCATTTGCTCCTGATCCAACACAACTTGAAAAAAGAAATACTCTGAAACACATTTATAATTGTAAATTCTTTGATATAGGTCCTCTCCCATGAAGAAGAAGAACACGTTAAAAGCATCAAAACACAATTTTCATTGGAAGGAGTCTTTAAGGTGACACGCCAAACACAAAATGACAAATATTTCATTTTTTTTAAATAGAAATCATCCCCAACATGATATTAACAGAAAAAAAATACAAACTCCTATGTAAATGAGCAGAATTTATGTTTTTATTTACACCAGGTTCCTTCTTAATGTGCCTTAAGAAGATTTAAATTAAGAGTAATATAAAGTAGTAAACAGCCCTTGACTGACAATTGTCTTTTAAAAGTAATATCAACTCTAAGCGAAAAGGAAGCAAAGTGAAATGAAATACTAAAAATAAATTGTGTTTTAATTTTCCACATTTTAATATAAACTATGTGGTATTTAATACCGTTATACTACAATAATAACTCAAAATTAAAAAAGATGTGAAAAAACATGGTAATGTCTTAAAAATTGTTATTTGTGATGGTAATTGTAATTTTCAAAATAATACATACTTGGAAATTAGCAAACAGAATAGTGTTTTTCCATCTTTTCTCACATTTTGTGAAACCTTTGTTGTTCCCTATAATATGGTAAACTGGAGGGTGTTTTTTTAATTATTCAGTTCAAACTTTCATTTATGCTATTGTTACTGCTGTTGCAACAACTGCAATGTCTGTCAGTGTGTCCCCCAAACAAAAACTGATTTTACTTTCATAAAACGATTATGTAAAAGCAGTCCGGGTCTAATTGGCAGCCGGGGAGAGCCCTTTCTGTCCAGAGATGGGCCACGGACTACTAGACTTCCCATAATTCTGTGCATGGTGCCGTCATAGAGTTTCCCATATTCACGGGAGGGGTTGATTGAAGGCATCAGCTGTGAGTCAGGATCAGAAAGCGTGTCACTAAAACCAAGTAACGCTCACCTGCCTCCGCTGTTTTGGATCGTAACATATACGATCCAAAACATGTTTTACAATCCGAAATACTCAATAAAAATAAGGAAATTACTGTAAAACACAATGAACACAATTATTTTTAGCTTATCCTCATGACTTGAATGACGTGTCAAAAAGTTATTACTGATGAATAGCTATCTTAAAGTTACATTTAAGAAAATGTGACATATATTTTTAATCAAAATAGGGCTAAGCACAAAAACTTATAAACCACTGCCTTGTATAAAAGTGTTAAAATGTTGTGTTTACCACTCGTTAACTTTACCAAAAACAGTTTTTTAACCAATAACTAGCCTCGAACGTGTTTTGTCTCTCAGGCTCCACATACACGCAACAATGAACGTTTCTTTTTTTACGTTTTATTATAAACTAGGAGAAGAAAGTTGAGCTTCAAGCTAACGGCTATTAGCTACTGTTTGTTACCTGAAGTCTGAGAGCTAGCGATCCGTGTTACACCATAATCTGCTGCCCTCCTCTGCGCAGGCGCTTTCGGCACCGCCCCCGGATAGTTACAGGCACGTCGGACCCTAAATAACCTTTAAAATAAATATTTAGAGTCTAGAAGGAAAAATGAACTGATCGAAAGATCAGCTGTCAGAACTTCGCTTCTGTGTCATGGGTAACGGAAGTGAAGCACAGCCGGTTTCGGCCTTGACGTCCGTGCGGAAATGATGAGCAATAAATAGTTCCGCAGAGAGCAGAATGTACACGTTTTCAGAAACATTTTAAGATTGGGTTGACAAATAATATTAACACATTGAAATATTTATGACTTTAAAAAGCTATTTCGATGTTCCAATCCATATTTTTTTAACAATGTTTTGTATTTCGTTCCGGGTAAAATTTAGTTGTTTTTTTCTGCAATTTTTTAAAGAATCCACTTTATTAATAAAGTTGAATATTTTGGGGTTGAAATGTTTATTTTGCACAAAAAATAAATAAACAAACCACTGTTACAGTTATATTGCAACCGCGTTACAGTAAAGTTACAGTTTTTCATATAGCCTATGCAGCAGAACATCTATCGCAATAATTACATTTCAGACAGCAACATTAAATAATGTATATGTGTTTGATCGCAAAAATATTAATGATATAATATTAATAAACAGGTAATATTGATAAATATAACTTATAACGCTCTGGTCTATGTCCGAAATTCCTCCCCACTCCCTAACTACTAAAAGACTACATGCGGGTCGGGACTAGTGCCCTTAACTTGGAAAGCAATTCTTTACCATTCTCACTACTTTTTTTTTTTTTTAGGAAAATATGTCATCCCCGATTTTCTAAAGTAAAAACCTTAAAAATATTGAAGATTTTACAAAGAATTTAATGGATCCACTGTGTTCTGAAGATGAAAACCTGGACGTTCTGTCAAAAGAGATTATACATTTTTTTTTCTTCAGATGAAAATTTGTTCAAACATAATGCATTTTGGTCTATATTGGCCAATCTAATGAGCATCGATGCACACTGGTTTTTCACAGAGACCATTTCTAGGGCATTTTGGAATTGTAGATTTGGACAGCCATACACAAAAAGGCAAACACACTTTATAGTGTACTATGTAGTGAGTAGAGAAGGAATTTGGACACAACCAAACAAATGTCTCAGTCTCTGTGTTTTTTATTTATGTTTTCAAAGCTTGAACAGCAGAGACAGCCGATCTGGTTTCAAACTGAGAACCGTGTGAATCAGCTTTTGCAGTAAACCCAGAATTCCCTGCAGTGTTTGGACACAACAGTGATTCACTCAGCCAGTGGTTATGGAGCCTGGAGGGGTACGAGTGAGTCAGATTTGTCACAACAAACAAGAATGTGCTCACTGACCTGTTTGGTCAGATGAGAATCTCCTCTTTTTTTATTTTACTTTTCTTAATCTGGTAGCCGGTCATTACTTTGCATTTTGTTTGTATCTGATCAGATAGGTGCTGGTCATCAGGCTCAGTCTGACGATTATCCTCTGTAGCATTTCCCCCTATAACTCTGTTGTGTTCATGTTGTGTTCACTTGTGCCTTGTCTTTGTCTTTTCTGGGGATGTCTTAAGAGGACAATGCACAAGTCCATGTTTTTAAAAAACATATTTTTATTTATGTATGAGTGAGTTGAAATACAAAGACTTCAAAATTAATAACACTCAAACATGACAGAGTATTAGGGCCGTCATAAATGAAGGAAAAAATTTCTCAAATAGGTAATATTTGATTACCTTTCTTGGGTGATTTTAAAAGCTAAATGTAAATTCCATCTTAAAAACATGACTTTTTCCTTGTAAATTAGGAGTTTTTAAAGCATAAATGTATGACTATTTTTTACATTTTTTTAAAAATAATTTAACAACTTCTTGTAAAATTTTAGCTTTTTTTCAAAAAAAAATTACAACGAAATTCTCATAAAATGTTGACCTTTTTCTACTTATTGTATAACTTAATTCGCATGGAACTTTGACAATTTCCTCATAATTTATGATTTTCTTCTCATAAAATTTTGACTTGGTTCCTCACAAATTAATGACTTTTTATTTTACAACTTTTTTCTTGAAAAATTTTCCGATAAATGTATGACTTTGCTCTCATTTCTCAGTTTTGACTTTTTTCTCATAATTAAAAGATTTTTTTCTCATAAAATATTTCATACATTCATTACTTTATAATCATTAAAAAATCTTTTTCCTCTTTTTTGTAAAAATTTGACTCTCTTTCAAAGCTAATTGCACAATATTATTTTCTTAGATTTGTTAGTGTGTCATTGTTTTTTATGGTGGCCCTAATATGCTGTCGTTGTCAAACACAAATTTAATTTAAAAAATACAGAAACAGTTCAATAAAACCTGAGAATTTAACAAAAATGAAGAATCAATTGAATAAAATAAAAGTTCAATGAAATTCAACTTAAGTAAACAAGTTATTAGTGAGAAAAAAATATTTATTTTGTTGAAAATACACCTATTTTGCTTTAATGTTTTTTCAGAAACTCTTTTAAAAAAGTTTAACTAGTTTTGTTAATCAAAAACACAGTGCAATTATTCACCTAAAATAAGAAACAGCTGCTGCCAGCATGCCAGATATATCCACCGCATTTGCCTCTTGTTTTTGTTGTTGTGTTGTTCACAAGCTCCAGTGTGCTTTGTCTCTGAGGCATGAAACGTTTCTGCATCCTTTCATCTTCATCTATCCTATATGACTGAGATGCAGTCCTGCTGGCGGTTTCACAAAAGAAAAATATCACTCAGTTCACACAATCTGCACACACTTAAAATCTTTTTATTTATCTATGTTTTAAGCACTAAAGTTGATTTTCACTAAACTTTAAAGAAAATCTTTCTTTTTCAATCCCAACCAGGATGGGTAAACAGTTATTTGCAAGAAGTCTCTTCTTTTATTTTTACTCTTGACACATGGATTTTACATCATTCCAAAAGTCTATTTAAAAACCTCTGTGAACAGAATAAAAAATTAACACAAAACTGCCGACTACATAAATTAAGTAATCCACTTCTTATTTGTCTTCTTTTCTATCGGCTCTTCCCTTCGCCGCAGCGAATCGGCTCCAGTCTGATACATATATCTGGTTTGGGAGAGATTTTGTGTCAGTTGCCCTTCCTGACACAACCCTCTGTATGTATCCCATCCGGACTTGGAACTGGCACAGTGGGGTCCTGGCTTGGGGCCCCCACATGTCAACATTTACATTAAGTGTGCCACAATTCCTAAAATTCTTAAATGAATGTTTAGGTTGGGCATTCCATCAAAGCAGCAGAGTTTCATAGCTTCCTACGGATTCTGAGGATCCTGAGATCTCACTGAGGAGCCACTACACCATCAAATGCTGGGTTAAGGGATGGAATTCCTGTATGAAGGGGTGTTTTCATTAAAGCTGGGTTCATTTTCAAAAAGGATCTCTGTAGATATTTTACAATGATCAAACTTTAAAGTTTTAATGTCTGTAATCTGACAAACTGTGTGCACTTGTCTCTCATAGCGACTGTGCTTCAGTGTTTGGAGTTTCAGCTGCAAAATGCACTTGCAGCTTAGGATGAGGCCAAAGTGACCCTCAAGGGTTGAAGTTCTACATCTCTGCCAAACTGTGAGGTCACAGAGGGTTTCTCTTACAAAGCGATAACTCTAAAGTTTGACTTCTTGTTGTGTGGACAAGAAAATAATAGAGAACTTTTGAGAAACCTAAACCTGGTGGCGACACAAATCATTCAATATCTGTAGTACACACTGAAAGCTGCTCAAATGTAAAACTAAACAACATTACTGGTTGGTGTTATTCACATTTGAGCTTCGAAAGAGTGTTGACATTTGGAACAAACTACCAGGAGCAATTTTCTCTTCTTTACCTTTTTTCTTTGCTGGGCACAAGGATGCAGAAATGAATATTCAATTCTGCAGTCTGTGGGAGGAGCCGGGTCACTGGCTGCAGCATCACCAGCTGTTAGGAGCAGTAAAACCAATACTTATTAATAAAGTAATACCATTTTTTTAAATTCATGATTTTGAACGTTTTTCAAACACCTTCGCCCCCAAAAAAAGTTCCCTCTGCCCCACAGCTAAGAGGAAACAGCAGAAATATGGCACAAAAGATTCATTTAGAAAGTTAAGATGATATGGAACTAAAGGGGTAAAAAAAAAATCATACACTCTTAAAAGACTTGGGTTATTTCTTCTACCCAATTTTAGAGTTATTCATGATGGGATATATTTTTGGTTTACTTTATGGAGCAATACTATTTTGGGGGGTTAATGTGGTTTCACTTATTATCCTAATTTGTGTTTTTTTTTCTCTAGAGTTAAAATAACCAAGCAAAAAGTTAGTTCCTACTCAAAAGTTAGTGAATAATAACCCAACTTTTTTACAGTGTAAGTATTTGTGGAAAAGCCAGAATTTAGAGCTCCAAAATGTTGCAATTGTTGCTTTGTCATTGAGGCAATGATGCATTTATGCTCAGATAATATAAATTAACAGCATCTTTTTTGAAAAATCTTAGCAATGGAAAGAAAACTTAGTCAAAACTTGAGTTGACAAACTAGATTGAACATAGGAAATGTTGTGGTGTATTAATATTTGTAATGAATAAAACTGTGCAATATCCTTTTTTAAATCAAAAAGAGGTCAAATATAAAGTCGTAGACATTTCATTGAAAACAGACATTAAACTCGTTTAATTTTGCCTAATAAAAGACAAAACACATTGTGCATTGATGTGACCCAGCCAACATAATCACTCATTTATGCAATTTTCTCAGATGACCAGAAGACAAGATTTTTAACTCTAAATGCATGACATGAGAACTGGACACTTTGGTTTGCATGTTTGGTGACATTTCTGTTGTTCTTCTCTTGTTCTACTTTCAGGTTTTTCTTCTGTGACAGTCACACCGGGTTTAGGTTGTCAATCAGCCACAGCTGTCTTGTTAATGATCCTCAATGTTTTTAAGAGTCTGGCTTTTTACTTTTTCATTGGTCATCTCCTTTGGCACTTTTTTTTGGTTTGTTTTGCTCTTGTCAAAGTGTTTTTGTGTGTGTGTGTGTATGTGTGTGTGTGTGTGTGTGTGTGTATGTGTGTGTATGTGTGTGTGTGTGTGTGTGTGTGTGTAAATGTTTAAGTTTATTTGGGTCCAGTCCTTGACAGTTATTGCATTTTAATGTTTTTTTTAATCAGGAGCAAATTTCAGACATAAGTCCAGTGTGCCACAGATCATGCTAAAAAGCTAAGTCTTGTTTTACTTTCTCTCAAGACTCTGGATCAGTGAATTGAACAGGTATTAGTCATCAGCGTGCTTTCCAGTAAGGATGAAAAACTTCTGACTGTCCTTCCTCCACCTGAACAACAGTGGAGTCAGTATATGGCTCCAAACTTCACAATAAACAAAATCCTTCTGGCCTCCAAGTGCAAAAAACTGAAGCTCACCTGTTACTTCTGTAAATTCACCTGAAGTCCTGGACTTTCAGCTGTTTCTGCTCCAAACCACTCATGAGCAGTTCCACTGTTCTTATTTAAAACTGCAGTTGATGTGCCATGCTGCTGAAGCTGAAGGACACATTTTACATTTCCCACTCAGAGCTCCAGTCCAAAGAGCTCTTGCAGCGTGATTATCCACTTTAACACCGCTCATACATTCTCACACCTCATTTTGATCTAAAAATATTCACGTAGTTTTGTTTTGAATTATAGGTTTTTCCCCTCGTTTTAACTCTTAGAATAGTTACTTTCTTTGCAGATAAAAACATGCAGGAGACTCCTCTCAATGCTTTCTTTTATTTCAAGCTGTTATTTTTCAGATGTTTCACATAAGAATTTCATTTGCAAACTTCAATCTGATGTCTTTTCACGTTTGTCATTCCTGCTGAGTTTGATGAATTATTGCTGCAGAAGCACATCATTCCGTATCATTTCCATTTTCACGTTATTGTTTTCTAACTACCAACAAGCACCCTTGGATGGATGAAGGTATTTTTTGGGCTGTTGTAATGTGTTTAGCAATAAGAGAACATTGTTATTGGTTTGGGGTTCTTTCTGAGCACCAGAAGATGCAGCAAAAGTCCATAAAAGTTGTGCTGGGTGTCATCTCTGATCACCCTGTGACTGCAGCAGAGCTGACAGGAGCCCAGTGGCTCCAGTCTGATCGTGCAGAGGCAAAGTGCTGCATCTTAGGCTCTGCCCTCTCTGCTGGACCCCGTGACCCAGATCTGAGCCTGGTGTCTACTCAGTTTAAAGGAAAAGTTCTCTGCAAGAACATGACTAATACATAAGTCACTCAGATACAGAATCTTTGCTTTTTTTTCTTATTCATCCTGCTTTTATGAAGAATTTTAAAAAACAAAATGATCAATTCAATTTCTGAAGTGAAAAGAGATGTTTTTACGTGAAAGTAAATACATACCAAATACGCTAAAACACTGTTTGTTTTAAATGAAGTCACCTAAAAAAAGATAATCCAGATTAAGCAGGAAAGATGATCTGCAGACCTGCTTTACAGAGCATGCTGCTCACTCTACAGCTCTTGAACTGTAAAAAATAGAGACTACTCCTGCTCTTTACATTTAAACTTTCGTTTTAAGGCACCTTATATTAAAATCTATGGTGTAATTTATGTCAATGGTTAATGAGTCTTTCAAAACAGCTCTCCAAAAATAAACTGTTGTCTGGAAGTTTTGTATTTCTCCTGTTTTATTTTTGTTCTTAGGATTACACATGTTTGGCGCATTCTGCGTTACACCTGACTTTATTTTCTCTTTATTGCTATTGTGAATTTATTGCTGACCTGACCAACTATTTTGTTTGAGTCCTGCTGACCCACTCTGCAGTTTTAATTTTTAAAAGATATTTGTTGACTTGTTTTAAAATAGTTTTAGTTTTTTTTTTCATTGAACCCTTTAGTCTTGCTTGTGTAAATACTCCAAACAGTGAAGTCTCTCTTACATGCATGCATGCATTCACACACTGATTTTTGCATGCAGTTACAATCTTTATTTAATAATTTGTTAATCTAAAAAAATAAATAAATTTACTTAAAGGCACCTGAAATTTTTCCTCATTTTGAAAAAAAGTGACAAAATGCAAAGATTTAAGGTCTGTCTCAGATTCAGCAATACTGGCAACATTTGGTTTTTGTGATTGATGCTGAGCCATTAGAGCTTTCTTAGTGTGACAGACTTTGTACATTTTTAACTCTCCAAGCTGATTCTTTTGACTATGATTTATCAACTCTCTAAAATTTGACATTAATAATTCTGATTTTAACCATAAAAAAGATTAGTGATTAGATGTTCAAAAAGTTAAAGACAGGTCCAAGAATAACTTTTTTGTGAAGATGGGAAAGTATTTTTTTCACACATTCTTGTGCTTTCATTTATATTTTTTAACTAATAAAAATTCAATAAAAAAGCCAGATTCATCCAACATGATTTAATGGTCCTCACCTAAGCTGTTCTGCATAAACTCTTAGTGATTGGTGATAATTTAATCAAATGTCTCCCTCTAGTGGTCTTCTGTGGAACAACACAGAAGTCCTTCACTGTCTCAAGAGCTACACCTTCATACTTCACTTGATTTAAAACCCACACTTCTGCAAATATTGTTTGTTTCATGGTGTAAAAGAGAATTGTTTACAGGACGTTTTAAAATAAAAAAAATGTGGTTAATATTTCTAACAGTTCTAATTCTGCTAAATTGTAGTTTCCACATGAGGTGAGCACTGTGCATGAAAAGTTTTTATTTATCTTCAGAACCACACAATAATGTTTTCATCAAGGAAAATGTCAAACTTATGAAATATAATACTGTTTTTCTATCATTTACTTGCCACTGTACTGTGTGTGTTTTTTTTTTTTTTTTTTGGGCAAAGTTACTTCATAATCTGCTGCTCATACCTTTTGTTTCTTAATCACAAACTATCATCCCCTTTGTTGCCCCATTTAAACAGTTTTCTGTGTTGTCAAGTCTAACAGTGTGAAGCAGGGGCTAGCACTCTCACCTCACAGCAGGAAGGTCCTGGTTTGAATCCCGGCTGGGTTCTTTCTGTGTGGAGTTTGCATGTTCTCCTCATGCATGTTTGTGTTTTTACTCTGGTTTCCTCCCACAGTCCACAAACATGCTTCTTAGGTTCACTGGAGATTCTAATTTGCCCCTAGGTGTGAATGTGTGACCCTGAAAAAGACTGGTCTGGGTGTACCCCACCTTTTTCAGGTAATTTGCCTTTAGTTACTGTTCTGCCCTCGTCACCTGGTCTAAATGATATCATCACAGCAAAAACAATTGCAATAAACATATACGCTGAAACAAAAAAGCAAACACACATGAAGATGTGCAGTATTCATTGTGCTAGGATGAATCATAACACAAAACACAGAACAATGTAAATATTTGCAGAGTTTGTCAGCAAATGGAGATGTTGGAAGTTAGGATTCCTGAGATTTGCAAGTCAGCAGGTAGAAATACTTGACAGCTACTTCCACCTCGGTGTCTGCAGAGGTCACGTTCATGCAGGACATCAACCTGCAGAGAGCAGCATGGGAGAAACTCTGCATAAGACAAGGCACATTTCTCATCTTAAGTGATTTTTGGTTTGTTGTTTGCTCAGATGTTGTTTACCTTTGACAGGTGACCTGGGAGAGGCTGGACGCCCTCTGAGGGTAATCTTTCAGCAGGGCCTGATAACTGGAGAAAGACTCCACCAAGTCCATGAAGTTGGACAAAGGCATGTGCTTTCTGTCCCACACATACTCCTGCCTGCAATGCATGACATGTTTCATAATAGATTTCAGTATTTATTGAGTCAATCTATTTATAATTCTATTGCAGAGTAAAAAAAAGTGATGCTGCACGCTTATCAAAACAGTAAAGGTCATTGGAAAAACCAGGCGTTCCTCACCATTCCTTGTCAGGGTATGGAATAGACTCATAGGCCTCTCGATACAGATGAATAGAGCTTTGACCAAGGTGGGGGCTGCGGTATGGCTGCAAAGCGGCATAAAACTGATGGGATTTAACAAAAAAATCTGCTTTAGAAACAAATAGTTACAATTTCTTTAGTCACATTCATTCACTTGATAAAAAGAGTTTGTGCTGAGTCACTTGTATGAGTTATGGCAGTGAAATGGAAGACTAAAATAAAATAAAACTCTCTCAAAGGTGCAGCTTTAATGTAACCATAAACATGTTTTACATCAAAATTGTTTAAATATATTTAAGGTCTCACTGTTTCCTCCTATTAAGCTGCTTGAAAAAAAAGTAAATGTACAAGTTTAGGAAAGAAACTAAAGGATTCTGTCATCATTGACATTGTCAGCACAGACGTGCAACGGCATGAACTTCCTCTTCAGGGTGC
The DNA here is from genome assembly GCA_036245035.1 of Adrianichthys oophorus. Lineage (NCBI taxonomy): Eukaryota > Metazoa > Chordata > Actinopteri > Beloniformes > Adrianichthyidae > Adrianichthys > Adrianichthys oophorus. The sequence goes on along the minus strand of BSAI01000005.1, from coordinate 21,948,419 downwards.
TGAGACAATTGTTTGGACCTTAATGTGTAAGAAACCAAAGGCTTGATCCTCTACAACAGTACAAACTGTCTGTTAATAATGAAATAACTGAACAAGTCTAATCATATTGGTGCCGTGCCAAACAAAAAATGTCCATGAACATTGTCACTCTGTGGGCTTACCAAGTGGTCTTGATATGTTCTGCACGCCTTGTACAGGTTTGGCCATTTTTTGCAGGGCAGTTGTGACTAAAACATAAGTTAAGCAATGGCGAATTTTTTTTTAAGTTATTTTAAACTTTTACGCAGTTTTTCAGTACACATTGTTTATGAGTGTATGCATTTTGTATTCATTTTACTACTGATTGTTTGTCTCTGCTCTGAGTTCCTGCCAGAAAAACGGGAATTTTGATCTGATTTGAATGAATCGATTACATTTTATCAGAAATTCTGTACACCCACAGATTTGTGTCTTTAAAATGGAACTAGGGTCTTTGTTCAACATTTATTTGTAGCAGTTTCATCATTTGCTAAGTGGAAACAATGATGTAAAGGAATGGAGAGCGTGCAAAACACCATCAAGGAGATGCTGGTTTAAATACTGAATGAGGACTTCTGTGGGAATTTGGATATTCTTCTTGTCCTTGAGTTCGAAAAATCTTAATTACTAATGTCTAAAAAGGTTCCCAATGGATTCCAAATTGTCTTCAGGAAAGAGCATGCTCTGTGTAGCCGGACATCTGCATACGTAGCCACATGTAAAGGATGTGTCTGTAGAAAATGGATGGTTGACAAAAGCTTCCGTAAAAATAACAGAAAAACAACGTTTTTAAACATTTTCTCAGCGTCATGCCAGATTAATTTCATTAACGGCTGCAGCTTTCTGATTACTTCCCACTTTTTACACAGCGCTACTCCGCATTGCCGATCAGAATTACAATAAATCTTGACTGCAAATTGAGTATAAATGTGTGCATTTTTTGTGCACGTTTTTAGTGAAACATTTTAAAGAGCTTGTAATGAATTCTAGGAGTACCTCCTTGCAGATTTGGTTCAGTTCTTGCAGGTTGCAGTTGGGGAAGCTGAGCTCCATGTCAATCGTGTAGTTGAGCAGAGCCAAGCAGCCACAGGGCTTCAGGACCCTGTGGGCCTCCTGGAGGAAGCGAGCCCTGTCAAACCAGCGGAAGGCAGACATGGCTGTCACCAGGTCCACTGAGCAGTCAGCACATGGCAGCTCTTCGGCCACACTGCCTGAAAAGGAAACGGGGTCAGCATCAAACTTTAGAGTCTTTTTTCTTCCTTACCAGGCAGGATGAGTGGGATGTGACAGCTTCAAGAGGAAGTAAGCCTTCTTCAAAGTCAGACATGCTGTGAGGTGCATACGCGGTGCTGCTCTTTGCTTATGATGGAGAACATAAATAAAGAAAATTAAGATAAAAATTGTATTACTGAGCATGTCTTTATTCAAATCATTGTGAATCAGGAGCAGACAAAAAAGGCTGATCCGAGCTCTCAGCAGGGGGGGGGTTGCTCTATCCCAAAGGTCCAGCCCACAACTTAGAGGTGAATTTCTATTAAACTCCTGCCGCTCTGCAGAAAAAAAAAAACTTTTTAAAAATTATTATTTGCCCTAAACTGCATCATCATAATTAAAAGACTAATGAGAAAGTTTTTACAATAGATCAAAAGATGATCGGAGTGGGACTTTAACATCCCTTGAAGGCCAGACTTCTAAAATTGCAATTAAATTGCAATGAAAGAGAGAATTAGACATTTCTTTTGGCACCAAACAACATTATTTTCTTTGTTTAGTCTTTTAATCAAAGTTTTGTCAATTTCTGCAAATGTATAAGTGAAAGCAAAAAGTTTTTGACTCTTTTTTTTTTGTATGAAACGTACCTGTATGTGACATTAGGCTCTTTACTGTGCAGCAAAGCCACTTCTAACTGAGCAGGACTCACGTCTGTCCCCACCACAGAAGCAAAGTGTTTGGCCAGCAGCAGAGTGCCCTGACCAGAGCCACAACCCACATCCACAGCCAGCTCCCAGGGATGACCTTTCTGATGAAACATGGGATTTACTGACACGCTGCAAAAGTGTTTTCCGGTCTGTCCCTCAGACTCACATGCTTCTCCAGGAAGCCCAGCACTTGTTGCAGCAGGTCATCAGATGGAGAGATCCTGTACTTCCAGTAGGCCGCTGCATGATCCTTCCCTTCAAACAGATGGTACGTCATAGTTGTTTGTTCAAGAAAATGGAACCGCACTCCGGTTTAAAGGAGAATTAAACTGAAGAACCGCTATTCCTCTCTGAGATCCGGCACTGTAAACTCTATACACTACAAATTCCTGACCCCCTTCTCACAAAAGAAGGCTGCTTGAAAAGAAAGTGGACTCGCTCTGTTTCATAATGAGTCTTAAAGGGACAATACCAGATTTGAGAAAAAAACTAGAAAGTGAAGAGGGCTTTTCTTTGCAAAGTAATGATCTACCGTTGTTTCACCTTTGAACAACCTGAACTCAGAATACCAAAACCACGTCAAAGTCAGAAGTGGGCTCATGAGTCGTGATGTGCCTCAAAGCTGAACTCTGCAGCTCAGCCGCAATGGGGTCTGAGAGGAACTTGCTGTTGTTTGTCATTTATTTTCTGTTTGAAATGTTTGCATTTTGCTTTGTATTTTGAATTGCGTGTACTGTTAGCTGTCATTTAAAGGAAGTATGAATGTTGTGAGTCAGGGTAAATATTAGCAGGGGCAGACTAAACATTAGGCAAAAGTAGGTGATTGCCTGGGGCCCAAACACTTTGGGGACTTAAAATGTTTCTAAAATGATTTCTACACACATTATTATTTAACTCTGTCATTAAAAAATAAAAAGTCACAGAAATAGCCTAAGTTTGCTCATGTGAAAGTGTTTTGTCCTTCCTGTCCCTCAGCAGCAATGAAATAATACGTTAACATCTTTGAAGAGATTTTTTTTAGAAAGCTATAAACTGTGTTGTTAGATATCCGAGCACCAGGTGTTTATTTTATTATTTATTGATTATGGGATACTAGCAGTGGTTAGCAGACAGCTACTCTTCCTTGGGTCTTTCATAGGAAACACTTGATACAACAACTAAATTAATTTAAAGAAACCACCAATGCCATTTAATGGTTATCCCAAAAATACAAAACGCAAACACATACATTTCTAGATTTAAATATCATCAAAAAAAATAGTTCCTATGCCGCGAACCCTTATGCTTTAAATCGTTCACACATTTTACTCAGACGTACAGCTCATTTATAATATGTGGCTCAAAAATGTGACCTCGGTTGTAAGAGTTCCAAGCTGTTATTGCTCTAAACATAAATGTTTTTGGAGTAAATTTGTCTTAGATCTCGGAATCTGAAAACGTCTGTTTGTTGCATTTCTGGTAGCATAACCACATGAGTCTAGATTTCTCTTGAATTGGTTAAAAAGAAACACCAGATTCTGCAACAACAATGCCTTCTATGGAATTGATAAATGTTAATGATGCTCTGTCCTGAACTTTAAGCCGTCTGAGATCAGCATGCATCTCATTTATGCTGGTGTGGTTTTGTATGTACAACTAAGTGTCAGATAAGCAACTTTTTTTGCATTATCTGGACTTTATCTACATCTATTTATTTAGCACTAACCCATATTGTCTGACAGTAATCTTGTTGTGAGATGACTTAAGTTTTGACAACTAGTTTGGCCAAGTCAGCAGAAAGATAATATCTTCTGAGGACAGACAGAGCTCCATCAGTGTTTTTCATCAAGACTTTTATATTTTGACCATGACAATTTATTGTTTAAATTAAGTCCCAAGAGCTTAGATTCTGTTACCTGTTCTACACTAGAGAGGTTCAAGTTTAGATTAATTTTTAGAGTTTTACATGACCCAGGTACCATACATTTAGTAAAAAAAGATGTGTAAAAGGAAAAGGCAAAGAGAAAGCAAGACATTTGTTACCCTTCCAGAAATGCGGGGAAGACAGAACAGGAAAAAGAACAAAAGAATAAAAGAAACTCTAAACAAAGATGAAGAAAGTCAAGAATGAAGGCGAAAGGAGGGGCATTAAAAAAGATGATTTTGAGAATACTTCTTTATTTTTGCAGAGAGCCCCATGCTATTGTTTGCCTGGGACACCCAAACTGCTACGTCCTCCACTGATCAAGAGTGGGTGATCGAGGGTGAGCACAAAAAGGAAAAAAATGAGCACAAAACAACAAAGAAAGATAAGATAATTTAAACCATAACATATACGCCTTTATTATCGTAATTTAACAGTTAGGACTTTGTTCTCGTAAGTAAAGTAAATAAGACTTTAAAGTTGCAGTTAAAACTTTTTTTTTGTAAACTGGCCCTATAACTTTGTTGTAAAAAAGCGATTTCTCTGAATGTGGAATTGCTTCTTACTATTGACATAAGCTTGTTTGACTTATTTTTAAAATAAAAGGCACCCTGTGTCTCGTAGGACCATTCCATGAAAAGTTTTAAACAACAAAAGCCAAAAATAAAAAATGTTCTTGTCATTTCTAAGGTCTACTTTGGTGGGCTGTCATCCTTGTCCCTACCTACTACTGCTGTTGTTAACCTAAACATAACTTTATTGGTTTATGATTCAATAGAAATAGCATATAAAGAATATTTAAAAAATTCTTATGGACATTGTTGTGCAGCATAACATATATGCTTTAAAGTCATAGCATAAAAGGAGAAATTAGAGATCAAGCTTTTACCTAAAGATTCGATGGTATTTGAATTCTGCTCATTCTGGAGGAATGGTCAGCACAGAAGGCCTATTGAGTTGGTGTGATGTCAGCAGGGGTGTAAAAAACTTTACATTATTATATTAAATCAACGCTAACTAAATCATTTTTAAAAGTTAGGGATGCTATCATTTATTTTTCTTCATCCAGAGGGCCACTATGTGGGGGTAAAAGAGCGACATGCGGCTCAGATTGCAGACCCCTGCTTTAAATACTCCAGTCAGGCAATTGGGAAGGTGCCCTCTACTCAAGTCTCTGAGAGGAGAAACAATGGACTTAGTTCATTCTTTTTTATATGCTTATGTTGGTTTTTATTGATTTGCTAATCTTATTTGTGTACTTTTTTTTTTTCCAGTAAAAGACCAAGTTTTGGGTTTAGTAAGTGGGTCAGGTTTTTTCTGTTGCTTTGTCTGTTCAGTTGGTTAAGTTAAAGTTACATTTGTAGTTCACGTTAAATCTGTTTCTGAGGAACCAGTTTGTAAATGTTCTACTCTACTGACGGAAGTTAAACTTTATTTTTTTAAGACTAAAATACATGAAGACTAAACTGGTTTATCTTCTCAAGAACAATGAACAATGTAGCATTTTTCAGTTTTGGTTTAGCATTTATTCTGCATTTGGAAAATGATCAAGACTGAATGGTTGTGTGACAGTACATAACAGATTAAATTCACTTTATTATATTGTCATGAAAATGACATTTAATCAACCAATTACCTTTTTCCTAAAGCATTTTACAATTTTTCCATTTTTCCAATGAAGTTTCCAGAAATAACATGGAAAGTATAATGTCTGATTGTACTTTACTTTTTCTGAAAATGTACAGACACTCATCTGAAAGGTGGTCATTAAGTTTTAAACTTTTTGTTGCAGCTTCAAGAGAAAACATTGCAAAAAACAGTGCAGAGTTAGAGTGGCTTGGATGCCAGAACACAGAAATAATCCCATTCGCGCACAACTTCTGTTTTAGCGGAAGCCACGCCCATCTCCTGCAGGAACCTGAGAGAAGACAAACAAATGAGCAATCATGGTCTGAATTTAAGGTGCGTCTATTTGTGACTGGGACTTACTGACCTCTTTTCCGTGTTGAGCAGTAGGTTTCCAGCTCCAGTGGGGTCTTTTGCTCTGTAAGTCTGGAACATGGACCAGCTGCTGATAAAGCCAATCAAGCTCTCCACAGAGAAGGTCAACTTTAGGGGAAAACTCTCAATCCTAATCGTTTGGTGGACAAAAATAAATAAAGTTACTGTAAACAAAAACAAATAAAACACCAGATTTACCCGTGATACTCTCACCTCTCCTTGTCTGGAAAAGGAATAGCTTGGAAGAGGTTTTCCAACTTGTTCTCAGACTCAATAACTGGCTTTGTCGTGTACGGCTTCAGCTCATCTTTGACCTGAAAGTCCATTTACAAGAAAGCTTGTTCTCTGATTTATACACGGCGGGTTACAAATAACCCTTGTTGCTTGCTCGATCAAAAACTTTATGCATAAGATGTGGAGCTGGACAACTACCAGGTTTTAGAACACAATTTACTTGATGGTGCAAACAAATATCATGCAGACTAAAAGTTCTGGGTTTTTGAAAAAAATCAAACATCTCCTGATCAGAGCTAATGTTTGCATTTCGCAATGACTTTAATTACAACCCAAACATTTAACTAAATTGCAGCAAAAAAAAAAAGTCATCCATAACCAATTCTCACATGCTTCATAAACTTGTTGACTCACTCTCAAAAAAGATCCAAAAGTTGCAGTTTCTCTGAACTTTTTGTCAGAACCTTGTGTTTTTTCCAGAGTTTTTCTTTTATTTTCAATAATTTTGTACAATTTTACACCGCAGGCCACATTCACAGCCTCATCCAGGGCTGTGAACCTACCTCTTGATAAATGGAGTTGAGTTTGTCCCCACAGTTCTTGTAGGTAAAGCTGGGAGAATTATCACCAAAGCCCAGCAGAGCCATGCAGCCCCCAGGTTTCAGAACCCGATTCGCCTCAGCCAAGAACTTCGGCACGTCAAACCAGTGAGCGGCTGAAGCTGCTGCCAATAAGTCAACGGAACTGTCTGGAAATGGTAGCTTCTCAGCCGTTCCAGTCCTGCAACAAAAAAATCCCATCTATCAAATCTGATGCTGTTGTATGTTGTCCTTATGCCACACTTTAGTTGTTAGTAAGGGAACATTTCTGGCCTCTTAGTGACCGTGCACAAATGGCTCATGCACAAGGTGTGCAGGTGATATGCAAGTGCTCTTAGGATGCCTGTAGGATGTCCACACAAGCTACACTCTAAATTCCAACAGTCAGGCTGCAAGCAAACGCAAGGAGTGCACACCTACCAGCACTACCTGGCTGCTTGTGCAATCCTCAGAATTTGGGGTTGGAAAAATCTATACGACGCGCCTGCGTACTCACCCTTATGTGTCGTATTAAGTGTACCCTATATCAGTCACCCGCAGCAGAAAAATGCGCATGAACACTTCCTCTCACCGAGCGGACTACAACCATGATTTTATTTGTGCAGCCCACCTTGTGATTTGCTCATTTCTTACCTACGGACTACGCTTAACCTGTCTATTGTTAATATATATTTTTTTATTTCACTGTCATTTAAATGTTGGAAATAAATAAATAAAGATAACTATTTTTGCCAAATTCTTTGGAGATGCAGACTAGTGGTGCAAAATTACAACTATTTTTCTATAAAAACATTTTTGTTAAATTTCAATTATTTTTATTTCAATGAACCTCTGACGCACTGACTGCTCAGCACGTGTGTGCACGTGCACTAAAGGGATGTATTATAGACTCTTTTGAAATGCTTCACACTTTTGACATCATAAGTTAATATTTGACTTCTTTCTGGGCTATAAGAATGATGATCCTGTGTCAGCAGTCTTTTCCTTCGACACAAAAAATGTGAGCACAAGAGTACATTGGCTGTCTTGGATGAACTAAGAGCAAAAAGAAACGCAATCTGCATTTGTCACAGGTCGCTGACTTGTCTGTAAATATGAGGTGCATGTTGTTGTTCGAGGGATCCTTTGGGATGAATTTAGATTTCATGTTTTTCTCATTAGTTTTATTATCGTTTTCTGTTAATCAATTTAATGGTCTGTCATCCGTTTTACCGACAGATTTTTCCACAGTTTTGTTTCTGTCCTTTGCTTTACTTCTGCTCAGAGTTAATTCCCTGAATTGGTTCCTGTCCCTAAACTCCCTGCGTTTGGGTTTTCCTCCATCCCTGCCTATGACATTACTTGTATGTGATATTGGAGAACCCTGGCATGGCTCTGGCCTCCTCCAGTTGACTCTCACTGATGTCGATGCCGACGACTTCTTTGAAGTGTGGAGCCAGGAGCCGGGTGTTCTGACCCGTCCCACAACCGAGATCCACTGCCAGCTCATGCGGTGATCCTTTCTGTAGGTGTAAAACAAATGCCGTCAGTAGGACCAACACATCACCTCAACTAACAGCCTTTAATGCAAAGTCCATTCAGGACAAACCTTTTTGTCCAAGTACTGAATGATAAGGTCTTTGAGCCCTGCTGGAGGGTTGAAACGGTACTTCTGGTAGACAGAAGCGTGGTCCTTCCCTTCAAAAAGTCTGTATGCCATTGAGCCTTTTTTTCCTGCTCTCTTTGGACTGTTGCCAGCTGGGATTTCTCCTCAAAGCCACTTCGCTTGTCGCGCAAGTTTGCCCAAATCTGTCTTTCCTCTTGATCGGCTTTACCTGTCATACGTTCTCACCTTCAGTCCACACGTTTGTTTCCAGACACTCAACTGACATGAAAGAAAAAGGAACCAACAAGAACAGAATCAGAAGTTTGAAAAGAAGCAGAGATGATGAACTGTAGCATCTTAAAGCACAAGCAAGGTTTGAGAAACCCAAAGAGAAAGTCTTAGAAAACGTTTAAGTTTGGTTTACTCACTGGAAGCTGTCTTTCCTGTCAGGTTTCCTCCTGGTTCAGCTGCTGCATAGTTGCTAGTGACCGAGGAGGCGGGGCCTGTTGTTTAACCCTTTCATTGCACTCCAGCTGGTGGGGAACTTTTCAGATAAACTGAGAATTTGTGATAGAAATTCTCAATCATGAAAAATCAAATCAATTTGCATAATTAATTTAAGGGGCAGCATCCCACATTAGGAAGAAACAAATAAACCAATGTAGCCATTGTAATACGGTATGTCCATCAGAAAATGTTGTGCAAGTAACTTCTGGACTGTAATACATCACAGATTATATGTTATAGTTTGAAAAAAAACATTCCTACATTTAAATATTGCTGTTTAGACATTTAATATAAGTCTTCTTTTCCTTTTAAATTACTTTTTTTTTTAGAATAGAATAGAATAGAATAGAATAGAATGGAATAGAATAGAATAGAATAGAATAGAATAGAAAAGATTAACTTTTTTAGTCACCCAATGGCAATTTAGTTAAAGCAGTTCTCCAGTGTGTGAGATAAACAACAAAAAACAACACAATAAAAACAGCTGTGTTAATAACATGTTAAAAGAAGGCAAAAAAAGCTGGTACTTTTGTGCATACACAGATATGTCCACTGACGTGGATTACCTGTTAGTTTCCCTTGCTGGAGCAATAAAACGGTGACCTGAAGGCCTCAATAAAAACTGGACGTCAGGACGTGTGCATGTGTTTAAATAATGTTTTTTGCTTTTTGCACCACCTGCCGCTTCCACGATTAATTCAGATTTTGTGTTGGATCCCTGGGACTTTAGAACAAACCTTGACAATGTTACTGAGAGAATTTTTGACTTTCACAGACAGGCCTCCAAACCAGCATACAAAGGAAAATGTTAAAATGCTCTCGATGACGACCAATAAAACATGCATCAAATCTTATTCTAGAAATGTACATCTATAAATATTGCCATCCCAGTTGGTGAGTTTTTTGTTGGTATCTTTTGACAATGGATTCAGTGTTTTTATCAAATTTTAGTGCTGAGTCAAATACTGTGTCTAAATACTCGTAACTCTTAATCATTTTAACTTCCTCCCCATGAATGACGCTCGCTTGAGGTTTGGTCTTAATTTTCCTTTGTTTTCTCTACATTAAGTTCCAAAATATTTTCGTTACACCAGTTACCGAAATGTGTCAGAGCACTACCATGGTCCAACTCTGGCGTTTGGAGGAGGGTCAGAAGTGCTGTATCATCTGAAAACGTAACCAGGTAGCTGCCCTCCTACTGTGACCTACAGGTGTCGGTGTAAAAAAAAAAAAAAATAGAGGAGCTAAAACACAACCTTTTGGGGAGTCTGTTAGAAACCATGACATCTGATAAGATTCCATTCACTAAGACCTGCTGCTTCCTGTCTGTTAAAAAGCTTAAAAGCAAAAGTGAAAACTGAGTAAGTTAAAATGAGTGGCGTTGCGTGAGATTAAAATGTGGTTGCATCTTGTTAAAAGTTAAAGAAAAATCTGCAAATAAACGTCTTGCATATGATTTTGGTTTTTCTAAATGTTTATAAATGTTTTCATGAATGAAGAGTTTTGCATTCACACAAAATTTTACACAAAGGACATTGTGTACTTTTTTTTTTTATTTGTTTGTTTTGTTTGTGAAAGCTCCAGCACAGGAAATGTTTACCATAAAACTGAAAGAAATGACTCTACTTTGAAACAAGAGGGGGAAAAAAAATCTCAGGACCACACACACACACAATTAGGTGTTTGGGTCCATGAAGCCTACAGGAAATGTGTTTTAGCAATTTTGTTTAAAATGTCTTTAAAAAGAAAGCCTAAAGTGACAGAAAATAGTTTTTTTTCTTTCATGCTTTATGATTAGAAAAATTCAATTTTAGGTGAGTAGTCTGTTACTGAATGAGTTTTATTTCTAAAATACTACTTAATTACAGCAAAAAAAAGCTGTTACTGTGATAAATTACTTTAGCAATAGATTGCTCCTAATATGGCCATTATGGATACATTTACAGGTTGCTATTTCCTGAAATTTTCCACCGCATTCAAAATACCTGAAACCAAGCAGCTCACCCGTTGGAGTCCACTTGCTTCCGATCTTCAGACCAACAGTTAGATGTCTTTTGCACAGTTTAAGACATCAACGTTCTGATCTTCTGCTTGATCTTATACTTGTGAAGGGACACTTTCAGAACAGTCATGATAACTACAGTGCATAAGTTGTCAAAGTGAACAAAACAAAGGTGTGTCTTGGCTCTAGCTTCTTAAGACAACAGCAACCACCATCAGAATCAGGAATCATAGTAACTTTCACTGATTTCCTGACACATTTCTCTTTATTTTATTTTCTTTGACCGTTTACTGAAGGCCAAAGTTGCAGTGTAGCTTTGAGGAAAGCTCTCCTATGTAAACAAGTGCATTTAATTGCTCATGTGGGATTATGGTTGTGATGGCCTGTTGACCATTTGCACATAAACATTTATCAGGAAGCACTCCCTCAGGCTCTAATTAAGACGTAAGTTTCAAACTTTGCGTCAGAGGAATTGAGCTGAACGTTTGTTAAAGTCCAGTTGCATCATCCACGTCGTCCTTTGTGTGGATGTGAATGATGTAATCTGTTCTTCCTAAAGATTGTTGATCTAATACATTGTTACTGTAAATGAAAAAGTTATATAGTATACGTGTTTTACAGTATTACTATTGACATGTTTGTGTGACAGGTTGCAAGTATTTATCAGTATACTGTAACTGATTAATGCACCATCTTGCGTGTAACCAACAAAATAACCTCAAAATACGCTGTTTTAATAAAAAAAAAAAGTCATGATTATTTAAAAATGAATGATAAACATTTTTTAAAAAGCCAGATTATAAAACGTCTCCACTGGTTTTTGATTTCTTGATTTTCTTCTTTTTATGATGGACTGGAACTGAGAGAACCACTCCACAAGTCAGAAACCTAGTCGTCCTCTGTTTTAATCAAAACTGGGAATGTACTTAAAATTCTACACTGTAGTCTGATGGTCACTTATATCGGCCATTATTTCAATACTTTTTAAACAATTTTGCTTTATTGCAATGAATTGGATTAAATTGGATTATGGCTATCAAAATTAATTGAGCTTGATTTGATATTTCTATATGTGCAAGGTCTCGAGACAATCTTGGATTGTGCATCGGCCCAAACTGACATCAGTGAAGATTCTCATTCATCCAGGTGTCAGGAAATTGAGTCATGCCATCTGGATTTAAAATCTTCTTTTTTGAAAAGTTTCACCACTCATCACCATTCAGGATCAAACCACTTGGATGAGTGGTGAACCACTTCCAGATGAGAAGACTTTATGTCCAGATAGATGCCAAGAGTCATGACTCAACTTTAAGTGAGTTATCAACATTCTTGAAATTGGAAGATCTCATCAGGATAACAACGAACAGAGCAGGAGAATGGGGAATGAATGGGTAAGGCCTCACCTCTTAGAATCCCCACTGGCCTGTAGCAGGATCGTACGACGTAGAGTTTTGGTCTGTTTGAGACAAATGAAATAGCATCACGGTAAGCAGGAGACAAACTGTGTCAGCGGCCTCCCGTTCTGTTGAGGGAGGGGTAATTAACATCGACCCCTCTTTCACAATCTTCTCTGTCAAGGATCTGTTACATTGTTGTCTTCAGAGTGGGTCCTTTGTCTTCCACGTGTGAATAAACGGCTAAAACTGGTCAGAAGTGTTGTTTCTAATGTGTTGGTACATCCACTTGTGCAATGGCTGTTTTGTTTCTCCAACGTAAAGCGTCACAAAAGAGATGTGTTTTAAAAAATCTATTTTCACTTAAAGAAGCAATTTTAACTGACTGAATCCATAATTAGATATTTTCAAAACCACTGAATTTAAGATACATTTTAAAAGAATGTAATTTTGGCTGGACTTTGGCAAACCCACTGCATATTTATGGGTGCATGCTCCCCTAGTATTTATGGAAATCTTCCTTTCTGTTTTAACCTCACTCAGTACATGCTTATGGTCTTTTATTGTTTAGAGCAATAAAACCATTTGCTTTGTTAAACAGAAAGTTGCAGAATTTGTCATTGAACTTCATGAAAAACTGGATTCATGCACAGAATTGGCAACAAATGTTACTTTCAGTTCTTAAATTGGTTGGTCTATAGACTACCTATTGTTTATGTATCACATTGAACAGAGACAGAGTACAGTTACTTCCTAACAATCTCCAGTAAAGCATTTTAGACCTTTTCTTTCCACACAGACCAGTTTTGTGGGCTCTTTGGCACCTTTCAGCTCATAATGACAACAAGATTTTTCTCTCAATTATCCAGGTTACACTCTTGTAAAGACATTTTTCAATCAATTCAGTTAATTGAATTGACTTTTGTTTGTTTTGTCTCCAACAAGTTTCTCAAAAGAAGAAAATTTCCCCTAAAGGTCCCACCATCCTCTGACTGATTCGAATATTTTAAAAGCCCAAAAACATGAAGGATGCAAGACTTCCTGAGCTGCTAAAATTCTGAATTTACTTGGACACAATCATGAGTCATAATCTTGGATCAACAGAGTAATGTTTTTATAGACATTTGTGACATTGGTACATTCCATCCCTCTTCTTCTGAACCTGCTGGATCCTGTTCGGGGTTAGAATCGCTGGAATTTGTCGAAATCTGTTGAGCTACATTCACATCAGACAAGTGTTGCGCATTTAGGACGCGCTACACACGGTTTCATTCAGTCTGTTTCCAGTGCTTGTCTGCCACCTACATTTGGAAGAGGCTTGGTGCGAAATTTCACAACTCTATTCAGATACATGACAGACTTGTATGGAGAGAAATTAGTATCAGTCCGATTTGTGCGTGTGTAATTTTGATTTGTGCGTGCGTAATTTTGATTTGTGCATAACTTTAGATTCGTGCGTGCGTAATCCTTGATTTGTGCGTAACTTTAGGTTTGTGCATGCATAATTCTTGATTTGTGCGTAACTTTGGATTTGTGCGTGCGTAATTCTTGATTTGTAACTCATAAAATACATTTTGTGCATGAGTTAAAAAATTACAAAATATAAAAAAATACAAAGTACAATTTACACATGCACAACTTCAAATTACGACAGCTTGAAACTAACTACACGCACAAATCTGTAAAAAAAATATGCATGAATCACTTGTTACGCACACACAAAACCACATTTACACACGAATCTGATTTGAGACTCTTTTCACGTCTCCCAGATTTGTGCGTAAGTGATGCGTTTAAATGCTACTAGAATGCTGGGTCATCAGAGTTTTCTGATCAGCCGCTCTGAACTTAGACGGTGAATAATATCTGGTGAAACTTGACATTTTCCAGCTTTCTAAAACAGATGTGCCGGCTAATTAATATAAAAAAGTCTGAATATGGGTTTTT
>BSAI01000005.1:21887911-21934300 GCA_036245035.1 Adrianichthys oophorus | reverse complement strand
AAAGAAAACACATGAAATCAACATTTGGAGATGAGAGGAACGCATAGGGAAATGTGTTCATTTTATGTTCTCATGGTCAAAGAAAACTGACACTTTTGAGAGGAAAAGTCATTCTGCAATCTGTGGTCCTTTTCTCATTTTAAACTGTTGACAAGAATATTTCTAAATATCCAGACTCTATTGGAAGAATGTGTTTTTTTTTGGTGTTTTCCTTTTTTCATTCATTCATTCATTTTCCAATCCGCTTTATCCCTTTCGGGGTCACGGGGTTGCCAGAGCCTAACCCGGCTACTCATGGGCGAAGGCAGGGTACACCCCTGGACTGGTCGCCAGTCTGTTGCAGGGGCCACAATCACACACCCATGCACACTCACATTCACACCTAGGGACAATTTCGAGTAACCAATTAACCTATGAAGCATGTTTTTGGACGGTGGGAGGAAGCCGGAGTACCCGGAGAAAACCCACGCATGCAAGGGGAGAACATGCAAACTCCACACAGAAAGGTCCCCCAGCCAGGACTTGAACCGGGAACCTTCTTGCTGTGAGGCAGGAGCGCTAACCACTGCGCCACCGTGCAGCCCTGTTTTCCTTTTTTCCATGTATATATCTATTAATTTGAAATTTAAAGTGTTTAAATATGCCTTATAATTTTGGTGTTGCAACATTCTCAAAAAGCATGATAAACTTCATCTTTTTTAAAGATTTGATGCTGAAAAAAAAAGAAATGTGTGCTTATATTTTCAGTAAAATTGTTGATTTTAAAATGATTTGTTCTTTGCAGCCTTCTGTCAGCTTGTTATTCAAGTTGAAAGATAACAAACATTAAAAAAAATCTTCTAAAGATGTTGGAACACCTTTGAAACCAAAAGCTTTACCATTGATTCATTGTCTAAAAATACTCAATCAAGAATGCTACTGTCATTTTTAATAACAGGACAAACAGTTTCTTGCCTCAGTACTGTTAAAAGAAATAAATGTAAACTTCTAATTTAAATACATGTATTTTGGTGTAAAATGAAAGTACGAATTGAGTTTGTAACCTGATGAACTCTTTGAGAGAAGAGTGTAAGTTTGAGTCTTTTTTTTTTTTTTTTAGATATTCTAATTTACTTGCTCCCCTGCGACAGACTGGCGACCAGTCCAGGGGTGTACCCTGCCTTCGCCCATGAGTAGCCGGTTTAGGCTCCGGCAACCCCGTGACCCCAAAAGGGATAAAGCGGATTGGAAAATGAATGAATGAATGAATAATTTACTTGCTACTATAACTTGCTATGTTATATTTGGGTCAAATTGTCCTGCACAAAATGATCTGATTGGAGCATGTAAAACGTGCATGCACACAAACAACACGACAGAAAGCGTCACATTGTGTTTTTATCCACTTTTGCTATAATCTGATGATGGCTGCTTTTACATGAGGACAGTACTTACAGCTGGTGATCTTCATCCTACGTTTGTGCACTTGTGACTCATATTATTCTGTAAACGCTTCATTCCATTCAGAGTCAGGATGCAAAAGTGCAGCAGGGCCCTTTAAAACACAGCTTGGAGCCACAGGCCAGTTTGATGTCAAATGTGGATGAAGAATTCAGCTTCAGTTTTTTCTCAAATCCAACCAACTTCAACGCTATGTTTTAGTTAGAGTAGTTTATTTTCTGTAATTTGGCCACTTAGATATGGTTGGGCTAACTTGTTGCAGTCCTGGATGGCAAGGACCAGATTGTTGTCGCAATCCTACTTTCTTACTACACCTTTGAGCGCTCTGAGGTTTGCAGGGGCGAGGGTTTCTGTGCAGTCATCTGTTGGGGCTGCAGCTCAGAGCCAATATCCCGGAGTAGCTGAACAAGCATAACAAAAGAACACTGTCCTGGGAATGAGTCTGGAAACTCAATAATTTTGCAAAATGTGCACAAATATCACAATTGCTCAGAGCAACTGGACTTGAGTTGCTCTTAGTTTTAAATTTTTACTATAATTGAATCATTACAGTTTTCTATTTTTCTGTGTTACAAATATGATTATTAATATATATATGTATATGATTTTATATATTTATTTTGATGTAATCTTATTTGACAGTACACATAATCTTTCAAAAATAAAAAACATCCAGTGCAAAATAAGATTTTCTTACTGCAAAAGATAAACTTGGACAAAAAATGTAAGAAAGCTGAGTCAAACATTGCATTTTTTTTATCATTTAGTGTCATAATGTGTTGTCATTCTTTTTCTCGTTTTACATCCTAATATTAACATGATGATAGATATGGATTCATACCTTAAGAACTTTGCTTCTGAACATTAACTAGACTTTGTTGTGCAGTGGAAAATCATATTTTCTTTCTTTTTTTCTAAGTAATGAACAGCTCTAACAGTAGATTAAATCTTTTAACATTATTTTACTCACTTATGTATTTTTAATTTTTTTTGAGAATTGGCAAAGCACACAAGGCCTCCTGATATCAATGTTATGTCAGCAGCAGTACAACAAAACCAGTTATTTCACTAAAATAAGTTCATCTCAGTTTAAAAATATTAATAAAAATGACAAAACGTAAATAATTGTATTTATTCAAAGCATTGGCCACAATAAAGTGATACCACGTGTGGCTCCACAGCTTGAGATTGCAGACCCCTGCTCTAGAACCTTTGCCAAGTCTTAACCTCAGAGAACTTAACAACAATTTTACTCTGGGATTTTAAAGTTAACTTGACATTTTTTGTTTGTTCATTTTGAGTAGCAGCAATCAGCAGGTGGTCATAGAAATAATATTTTAAAAATAAAAGGGCGGTCAAATTTGAGTTCATGGGTTCTCTAGAGTTAAAATAATAGCTCTTTTTTACATTAAAATGTTAATAAAACAATTATTTTTTTTTATTAGGAATAAGTTTTCAAGACTTGAAACTTTTTAGCGAGTTTCATATTTGTCCAGCAGATGGCGACAAATTTCTCTTTTGTTGGCTGAACAGCCACAGAGAAGAAGTGACCTGTTGTAGCGGGTCTCCTCCGCTCCCCTAGAGGGCAGTAGAGCCTCGCACCCGTCAGAATCAACACAACAAGCTTCGAAACCGAAGAAGGGGGCCGACACTGCAGTGCATGAGACCGTACAGCGGCTCTCGTTTCAGCCTGTGTTCGTTTTTCATCACCAACAGCGACGACGCGGATGGAAAACGGAGCGCCGTCTGTGATTTGAGGCGGCCGAGAACAGCTCCCCGCGCGCGGAACATCCCGACCTGCCCTGCGTGAGTAGCCGTCACGGTGTCATTCTGGGGCTGCGGGAGGTGAAACATGCTAGTGCGCTGTGGGTTCCGGTCGTGTTTATATAAAAATAGGCTGCGAATCCTCGCGACATCACAAAGCGGTCGCGGAGTCATATCAGTGGTGTTGACCCGCACGCGTTCGCCCGCGTCCGGGCGTCCAGCTGGTGCCTCCCTCAACCCCCACCTCAGCTTTCCTCCGGTTCATTGCGGGAGGGGGTGAAGAGCACCGCATCGTGCTTAATTAACGGTGGAACCGTGACACGCCAGCTGCCGCAGTGATGTGGCGCAGGTATGCGCGGAAACTGCGCAGAAAGACACGCCGAGTGGGAGAGGACTCGCCGTTCAAGCGCAGGGAAAAGTGGAGTTCCCCACAGCGGAGCATCACAGACGCACCGTGCATTTAAGATCATATTATTTATCTTAAAGAAATAACCGAAGTCCGTCCATTAATGTTAAATCAAAAAGCTGCACGTGCACCTCTGTGCAGAACTTGATCTTGTTTTGATTGTGCAAGTCCACATTTGCGAGCACTGAAGCATCACCGGACTGTTTGACAGCATCTCAGAGCAGCACAAGCTTTCTGCTGACGGGATGTTAAAAAGCAAAAGTGCTCATTTGCTGAGTTGAAGTGACGAATGGAGGTTTTAGCAAAATGCAGCTACTGCAGTCAGCTGAATCTGTGCAGGCAACCTTGGCAAACAGCGCTCCAAGCTGCGTTTTAAAGGGCCCTGCTGCACTTTTGCATCCTGACTCTGAATGGGATGAATGGCTGGAAGATGAGGAGGTTCTGCAGCTGTCATGCACGCTCTGCTTCTCATTCATCCTCCTGTGTTTTGGGAGCCCCACGGCGAAGGGAAGAGGGGCTGTCCATCACCTTCACGGCAACCATCATCATCGATTCACGTGTTACCCTGGCCCGTGGGCATCGTTGTGTAAATCCTGATGCTGTTGCACGTCACGGGGATGCAGGGCACTATAAAAAGCTTGTCCTCGGGGTTGGAGCTGATGAGAAGGGAGAAAGCCTCAGGGGCGCGACTCATTTACTGAACAAGGCTGCAAAAAAATGACAGCTCTCACTAACACAGGTCCATAAATGTGTCCAAAACGTGAGACTGAAGGCTTTGAAGGAGCATTTAGAGAAAGATCGGTTACATTCTGGGCTTCTATGAGCTCACTTTAGGATTAAAAAGGCTGGAGCGGTTGTGAATTCTGATCCAAACAGCTGTCAAGCTTCACTTTTGGGCAGATTTGTCCTTCCAGTATGGCAAACAGTCATAAGATATTTGAAGGCGCAGGGCGAAATGAGATGGATGTGGCCTGTAGGAGCTGATCACCTCTCGCGGTGTGAGTCTGACTGGGGTAAGCGAATCCCAGAGAGGGGCGTTTGGAACAATTTAACGGACAGCACCAGTAAAGGAAAAGCCGCGGTCTGTCTGCAGAGAGATAAATGCTGCTCCTGATAGCGGCGCTCTAATTACAAAGGGGATTTCCTTCCCTTAATTTTGGTCTGAAAGCGTATTCAGTCACTTGAACGGAGCGCTTTTCTCTACTTTATCTTGGGAACTTTTCCTGCAAAACTCCAAGCATCCTGTTTCCTCAGTCGGTTGTTGATTTAGGTGACCAATCAGCTGTCATGTTGGCCAATCAGCAGCCTTCGCTGCCTGCTGAGTTGAGATTAAAATTCTTTTGGCTTTATACAAAGGAAGAGAAGATACTCCTGATGTTTGGAGGGCTTGTGTAAGACTCTGCTTGTATAATTCCACAGTGGATGAGATTCTGCTCACTTTTCATGCTTTGGAGGTTTCCAAATATGTGCTGCAGCTCTCTGAATGTTCTGGTGGTTTTGCAGGGGGAGGGTAAAGCAGATCTATTTCTAATTTCCAAAAAAGTCCATATGTAAGTGGCTCTCATGAATGAGCAATTATTCTGAAGTTGCCTACTAATAGCTAATTGCTGTGGTTTCATTGCACACGTGAGATAAAAGCATTCACGGGGTCTCTCCATTCAAACTCAGACGTACCTGGACCCGTCCACCGCTTTTTAACACAGCCAGCATATACAATGAATTTGTGCTGGTTTTTGCAGCATTTGGAGTCGATGTGGAAAAGGGAAGAGCGAGTCAGTGGATTAACTGGGTGACGATCAATAACTGAGGGGGGAGACTGGCACATAGAGAGCGACCCAGTGTCTATGGCCGCAGGGAAGGACAGCACTCCTGACAAAACCCACATTGACGGCCTCATGGAGGACAAATACAAACAACCAACATGTCAGGCGCTCACTTCTCGTTTTTCATCTTCGTGACTGCAAAACAGCTTTCAAACAACCAAACAAGTGATTCTGATTGTTTCTTACTGTGTTTCGTTTTCTTCCTTGTGCTCTCAAGAGTTTTGTCTTGTGCAACATCTCAATGAAGAGTGCTGTGTAATCTGAAGCTGGTTTTTGTCCTCCGACTCCATAAGCTTGAGGACTTTAGCTGCTTCTTCATATTCACTTAAAGATCCACTACGATGAAAATACAAAAACATGAAAAGGATGTTCTTGTAGCATTTTACTGATGATGGAGGACAAATATACACAGAAAATGAAGCTTAAAATTGCATTTCTGGATATTTCTTTATTCAAATCATTGTGAATCAGGAGACGACGAAAAAATGCAGTTTGAAAAAGAGCTTATTTGCAACGCAAATAATATCCTTGGTGGGCCACAAACCCCCCTACTACACTTGCAGACAAAATATTCTTTGTCCTAGCTGGCATTTGGCTAATAAACTGTATGGCTGGAGCGTTCTGGTAATATTATGTCGGGGTTGTGAGGGGCTGTAAGCTATCAGGAGAGAGTGTAAAAAGAGAGCTCTCATTTATAGGTGACAGGGGGAAAGGGGTGCGCTTCACGCCAACGATCCCATCCACAACTCTGAAAAAATAATTCTGACGAACTCCTGCCTCTCTGCAGAAACTATGATCCAGAAAATGACACAGGTTTTTAAATTTGTACTGTACATGTGCTTGTGACTAAGGCTTAATTTTCATACATTGAAGTTATGAAATTAATTTTCTAAATTTCAAACAAGTCTGATAGTCATTTTCCCCTACTTTAGATGTTCTTGCTTCAGCTGCTCATACCGAACACCAGCTGTGTTCATGGCTGACTGGTAACCTGACTCCACTTTGACAGGTAGTGCACCTTGCATCCACACTGTTCCTCTGTGGATCCCGCATGCTCCACAAACGCACACAGCTCTGCGCCAGGACTCTCATCTGAAGACCCTTTTGCTGGGTTCTGATGGGCTTTGGAGATGCAGTGGGTGAAATGTGCTCCGCTCACCATATTTCACCTCCACAATGAGCTTGTGAGGATTCATTACACATTTTTTGATATTCTCTGATAAAATTAACAGCCCAAAACTTCATTTTTATGTTGTTGTAACATGTTTTGAGCAAAAAAACAGTTGTACCTTTTTGATAAGAAGTCGCGTGAATATGCAGGCTATGGTTACGCTGTTTCATTACTTTGAGCTAACATTATAAAGGTGGCAGAAGATACTTGTGACATGCAATCTTGAATGCAAAAACGCAGGTTCCTGAACATGAGTTTAGCCCATGGTGTTCACACTGGGTAAGCAGGGAGGGGCCTCTTCTTCTTTTTCTACTGTTAATTAGCGCATGTCTGCCACCTACAATTGGAAGAGGCTCGGTACGAAATGTCAAAACGGTACAAATCTCGCTCCTGGCTTTTTCTTTTACAGCTTTATTCTAATATATGAAAAAATTGGTGTGATAGAACTCCAGCTGGGACTGCAATTATGCATTTCTCCTCTATGATCAAGTTTCAAATGGTTGGCTCTTCAATGAGTTAAAAAGGATGCCATCCATATGCCACTACCAAATCTGAGTCCCTGATTGGTCAAAGTTTGACCTGGTTTAACTTTCAACCCACGTTCAGTAGTTGACAATTTTGTACGTAGAGCCCATAAACTGACTTAAAAACGTATTTAGCGATGTGTGAACGCAAGAGTTTTGAACGCGGAAATTCAAAACACGTATTTACCGGTACATATTGTTTATTTAAAGTGGCCACTTGAACACACGTTGCCGAGGGCGGTGTGTGTGTTTACTTTTTTCCACACCTGTACCACATGAAAGTGGGTTCAGGAGAGTCTGTCAAATGTTTATATAACGTTTACTGAGGCATCTGATCGGTCAGTTTTTAACTTGAATAACTTGCACTACACATAAAATATAATAAAGAAATGGAATTAGCAAGAGTATTTGACTTCCTGTTTGGACTTTGAGGAGGCAGGGGTCACTCAGACTAGTTTGCATATACAGTCAATGATGTAACTATCAAAATAAAGCAAAACGGTATAAAAAATTTTAATGCATCAGGTTTTGTTTATTCTTAAAGCAGAATATCATCAGTTCTTTTATTTGTTACTATCCCTAACATGTTCTTGTCCTTTAGGGACTTTTTATATGCTGAGATTGAATGATTCACCGGGGTGTTGATGCTTCAGCATTATGTGCTTTTCATTGCCTTGTTAACATTAATGGAGTCCACTGGAGGAGGGGCTTTGAGGCACAACCTCACTACTAACCTCATTACACAGCACAAAAATAAAAGGAAATCATGAAATCAGGAGAATAATTGTAAAAATTTTGGACTTTTGGTCTTTTTTTCAGCTACTTGAATACTTCTCAAAAATAAACTACTCGGGGGGCATGGATATTACTCTGCTGAGGAAGGAGACAACTTCTGTGTCCCAGACAAGACTACACTTTGGTGAAAATGTAAAAAAAAAATCACCCAAAAGTAAAAGAACCCCCAAAAAGCTGCAGCCGAAGGTTGTTGGAGTTTTAAACCACATTTCCAGAAAAAAATAAAAGATTACCTGCTGACTGCAGCTTTTCACGGCAACAGAGATCTTCATTTTTGAAAGAATATTCTGTAATCTAGTTATGCAAAAATTAAACCGTTTGGGTTATTATCCCTTTAAAATATGGAGGTTGAGCCAAAAACATTCCAGCAGCCATTTGGATGTAAAAATAAAAATAATTTCCTGCCTGCTTTATTATTTAATTTTTTCTGAGCTTGGCATGAACTTGAGCTGGAACATTACCTTCATCTCGTTGCAGCAGAGCAAACACAACTTCATTTGAAGGAAAACTAGGACTTTTCCCCGGAAAGAGGAACTAAGTCTCTGATGTGTTTCAGCAACACACAGAACACAGATTTCTTTTAAGTAGATAAGTATGGTTTGGCTTTTGCCCTTCTGAGATATAGTGTTTGGAAAAGTTGTATCAGAACAGATGCAGAGCAATAGAAGCTTAATCCTTTAATCTTGAACGCACAGATAAATTGTGTATTATTTTGTCCTCTTCTTTGTCTTTCGGCCACTCCCTTTAGGGGTCGCCTAAGTGTGTCTTCCTCCTCTGTTGAACCGTCTCTTCTGCATCCTCCTCGCTCTTACCAACCACCCTCATGTCCTCCTTCTCCACATCCATGAACCTCCTCTTTCTTCCTCTTGGCCTCTTTCATGGGGTCTTTGCTAGAGTGGCGATCCGATTCAGATCAGGAATCAAGATCAACGATTCACAGATTAAGCCACCATTCTTTCTATGATTGAATTTTTCTTTTAACTAAATGTATGAAAAGTAAAATATGTATTTGATCACCATCATTTAAACTTTTATTTAGAACAGGAGATCAAAATCAACCAAACATAAACACAAAGATTTTAAAAAGAAATAAACAGTATTTGTCACTTTAAACAATGCCACACTTAATAGTTTTTTGTCAACTCCCTGGTTAACTTCCACAGTAAACAAAACAAAACAAAATTAGGATCATTTAACAAACAAATTCTGAAAATGTTTGTCAGTTTTTTTAACCTTAAAGTTTCTCTGATTGCATTGTCATTAGGAACTTGAAGGACCACCAGCATTTTCACTCTAATTATGATAAAATATGGAATGTGGATGAGAGAAAAATAGAGTAATCAGAAGAACAACAAGCCCATTGCCCGTGTTTACATTCACAGCTACATTCAAAGCACTGACCCAATTCTAAGAGACTTTTTTTTTACCATTACTATGTTTACAGGAGTTCTATATGAGATACTCGGTTTATATTTGACTTTACATGTGGTAGAGCACAGGCTCATTGTCATTAATCTCATTACAGATTTCAGAGCCATCCACCCATGTGTTGTTTGCGTCCTAATTACATCCATATCCCTGAAAACTACTCGGGTTTCTCCTTTTTTCCCCCTAAAGTATTTCCCACAGCCTTCCTGTTTTTCAGATGGAATCTAGGGCAGCACTGTTGTGTTGAAAGATGCTTTGAAAACCCTGGCAGGATGTGAAGGTGCAGTTACGGTGTGTGCAAGTCTGCATAATGTGACCAAAGTGTGCATCCTCCACATGTCCTTATTTGACTTTTTCCTTTTACTTGATCCAACCTTATTTGGTCTCAAGTGATCAGAAAATTGTTGTTGACATTGTTCTCCCGTTCATCAGAAGTCTGTGTCATAAAACAAAAAATAACTTTTTGGAGGGGAGAGTCCTGATGAATTCTGTAGGTATGAAAACATTTTGTCAGTTAGATTTGAACTCAGAGAGTTTCTGAAGTGGAAAAAAAAGCTGTTTTATTTCACTTGTACAGTTTGCTAAGGATCTACAGTAGGACTTGTTCAATATTCATCTTTAAAATGAGTCCAAGTAAAGTTGGGTGATCTGAACCCCTGATTACTTGAGATATAAATAAAAATTTTAATTGATATTTATCTAAAAAGAAAAAACAATAATCCATTAGTATTATTTTGCTGCAAAGTACAGAGTTTTTTCTTATAGCTATGATGGTTCTGGTCTCAGATACAGACCACTCTGCCTACCTGTAAAGGGGGTGTCACAGCACTTTTCCCTGGATCCAAGAACAATTTATCTGTGCGGTGAGAGCAAAATGTGACATGGTTTCAACTGCTCATTCCATTTATCCCATTAAAAGGCAAAACGGTGAATGCGAGGCCATTTGGATTAAGACAAATACCTTCCAAACATGGTGACAAAGGGCTCTGTCTGGTCTGCAGCCAAAGTTGAAGGTCTCGTGAAAATTTGGGCCAGCAGAACAATCCAGAAGTTGCTCAACAAAACCTGTAAAAACAGTCAGAAATTCACAAGCTTATGATTTCTTGTTAATACATAGAAAAAATAATTAATTCATTAATTAAAAGAAAAAATAAAATTGAATAAAAATTTTGTCTTGGAAAAGTTGACAAACCACTTGCAGCTGGGAGGAGCAGTGGACAATCAATCAACCTATGTTATCTGCTTTGGATGAAACACAAAACATGAAAACAACTACTTGCATGTGCCATACCAAACTAAAATCATAAAATTGCCAAAAACCACTAATTCAAACTAAAAGATCAAATAATCTCCCACTTCCAGTGTCATTCATTCGTTTTCTAAACCGTTTTATCCCTTTTGGGGTCACGATGTCCCTGCCGGAGCCTAACCCGGCTACTCATGGGCGAAGACAGGGGACACCCCTGGACAGGTCGCCAGTCTGTTGCAGGGGCCACAATCACCCATGCACACTCAGATCCTCACCTAGGGACAATTTAGAGTGACCAATTAACCTATGAAGCATGTTTTGGGAGGGTGGGAGCAAGCCAGAGAAAACCGCATGGGGAGAACATGCAAACTCCACACAGAAATGTCCCCCATTGGTGACGGGGGGGACTTGAGCCGGGGACCTTTTTGCTGTGAGGCAAGAGTGCTAACCACTGCACCACAGTTCCAGAGTCATCCCAGGAAAAAATTGTTTTTCTTTACCAACTTGTTAAGTTTTTCCTCCCAACACATGGCTTTACAGAAAGCTACTGTGTTCACTGCTAGCTTCTGTAAACTACAAACCACTTGAGCTACCCAACAAGCACTCAAAGAATTTCAATTTCAATTATTTAGAAAGTGCTAACTCTCAACCCAGGCTGTCTCACACTGCTAAACTGAATCAAGAACAACACATCAAGCTAAACTAGTAACTACAACTGTTAAATCGTATTTGTTCCAAACAATTTAAGTCTATTTTAATCCAATTAGTACTTATTGTTCCAACATGGCTAATATGCCCTAACCATATTTTAATAATAGCCAGTAGAGGCCCGGATTGCCTTACCGTTTTCCATTTCATGTCATTACCTGGCTTAAATTAGAACCAGAATTGATTTTTTTGGTGTTCTTCACATGGAAGGAGAGGTCAGTCAATAAATCAGACTGTACAACTCACTTGTACCACATCATATTTGCTTAAGGGCACTGTTACTAATTATTTGCAGTGTCGGACTCAAAGAGACTGTTGCAGAGGCTTCAATTTGGTGGGATAAAATAAGATTTATACTAGCATAACTTTATTTGACAGTTGTGGTTGCTATTTTGAATTTCAATGGCAAACCGTTCTGCAAAACCACTAGTAAGCAAAGAGTCAAGGGGATAAATTTAGCCATGGTGTATTGCACAGATATAATGATGGTTTGAACAAAGTTGTGAGGCTAAGTGCTGCCGTGCCACTGTAGAGTTGGTGGCTGGAGCAGAATTTAAGAACTCATCCTGTCAGTGTCCGTGAGAAAAAAGTTTTCCTCGCAAACACATGTAGAAGTTCTCTATTAATTCTTTTTTGTGTAAAAATGTCATAAAAAAGATGGTCTGATTCATTTTGCTTAAGTACTGTGTTTTGATTTCACTAAATGTGTTTGTTTTTCATGAATTTATGAGAACTTTATGATTTGTTTGAATTCAGTCGATTTCTGCACAACACAATAACTTTGTCCAATCCCTGCAACTTTGCTGTAGGCCAGTCATTCTCATGTAAAGTTCCTCCATTAATCTGTCCCCGCCAGTCAAGCTTAAAGGCTCAAACTTAAACAACTTCACTCAAACCAATCACACAGGCCTAAGACCCTTACCTTCTTGTATCGACATGGCTGATAAATTCTCAGTGTTACAACAAAAGTCACTGTTAAAGATAATCTCAGCTAGTTGCAAATGTTCTTCATGAAAGTGGAGCTAAACTGTTGTGACGTTTGTATTGCACAAACGAAAGTAAACGGTAAACAAGAACCTTTCATCCATGAAACAAAATGCACAAAATGACTGAAAGTTGTCCAAAGTCTGCATGTATGTGTGTGAATTTACCACATGTGAGTTTAAAGAAATCCAGTGTTCAGGTTGTTCAGATTTCCCCACTGGCTCTTTTACTCAAAGCCAAGAAACTTTACAAAGACCTTTGTTTTTGTTAACTTTGCTAGCTTGGGGGGTTTCAATTTACCGGTCGTGTATAATGTTACCGTCTGGGGCAGCTGCTTTAAGAAGGTAGCAGATGTAGGTAAGACACGTGACAGAGGAGAGCATCCTGAGATGCATAAAGAGTGAGTCAGAGACAGATGTGAAGGAGGAGAGAATCAGGTAGTTTTCCAAAATAAAATATCCTTTGGAACCAGAAAGTGAAGTGGAATTAATGAAAGTTCTTTTTTCTTTGCAGTTCCAAGTGACCTGGGTGTTGGGGACCCCTGATCTAATAGAGAAAATGATAGAAATGCGATCAATTTTTCCAGTTTGCATTTTAATTGAGATGTTCTAAATTTATACATTAAACCATAAACTCTGCTAGGAGCAGCTCTGTTTCCCTTGCAGACCTGACAGTAATAAATGTTGCTGAACTTCTTGTATAATCTTTTAGGTGGAAATTCTTGTGCTCCTAAATCTACAGGCAGGATTTTCCAATCACAAAGCAGCATATTCCATCTGTTCCATATGGATGGCTTATCTGTGCGCATGATTTACAAATCCAAACATGCAGAAAGTTGGGATTTAGGTTTTCCTGGTCCATCACTGAGCTTGTTCATCTCAAACCTTTGCACCAAGAGTCCATCACTAACTTATGCAATACAAACAGAGCACTCCGGCCCGTTTCCATCTGCGTTTTCACACAGAGCTATACGACCGATTCCACCCACATTGAGTTGTCTGAAGTTAAAACAATGCAGAATTTAGGCAAGCTGCAAAAGCTGCATTAATACCATGGTGTGTGGGCAGAGTGGTTTTCTGACCATCTGGCTGAAAATCCAGGCAAAAAGGACAACTTTTACATTTCTCTGTAGTTTAACATTAAATTGTTAAAGTTTTGCTCCGATCATCTTTTGATCGATTGTAAACATTCCCAGTTATCTTTAAAACACAATTATGCAATTTTTAGGCAAAATGGGAAATAAAAGTGGGAATAAAATGTTTATTTTCTAAGACATAGTTTTTGCAGAGCTGCAGGAATTTATTAGAAACTTGCCACTGAGTTATGGGCTTCCCCTACTTCCCAACATCCATCTGTTTACACTGCTATCTTACAGCCCCTCACAACCCCAACCTAGCATTATTGGCGCCATAAAAATGGCGTTCAATATTGGAGCTATCCAGTCATATACTGTTTTGAGCCAAATGCCAGCTTAGACAATAAAAACTGAAACTTACATGGATCTAGTCGTCAGCAAGCTGATGCATCAGAATGGAGCAAAGTAGGGAGCTTGTGGCCCGCCGCAGTAGCTTTTTTGTCACACCTTTTTCCAACTGCATTTTTTGTCTGTTCCTCATTTAAATAAAGAAATGCTCAAAAATTAAATTCGAAACTTGATTTTATCTATAAATGTCTTCCATCAGAAAAAAGCTACAAGAACATGTTAAAAACGCCAGCAAAATAATTTTCGTCAAAGTGGGGCTCTAAACAAAAGAGTTGCAGCCTCCTGCAGTTAGTGATGAGAACATTTCTCCAAGCATGACGTGGCGCAGAGGATGGATGATGTTGCGATTTTTCATGACATTCTCCTCTTCGGTGACGGGGCCAGCATCCCCGTTGCTCCATCACCTCTGTCCCCAAATTATGATGAGCAAGAGAGCTTCAGGTCGTAGCCATTATTCATGCAGAAGCCCCCCCCCCCATTAAGCCTATAACTCACATTGCAGCAAAACAGAGGATGGGCAAGATGGTAACCTTTAGAGAGGAGGTGTTGTGAGGGCACAGACAGCTCCAGGTGATCTTAAACTTTTTTGAAATACGGTTTTGACTTTCTTTTCACCCAGAACGAGTTCCTGAAACAGAAGGACTCATGCACATGCCAGACATGGTTAGCATCAGAGCATGAATGCGGGATTACAGTCAATGGCGTACAGTTGTGTGTGTCAGCTTTCACACCAGAACTTTGGCCCTTCATAGACAAAAATGCTCCCCAGGGTAGCATTTAGAAAACCTCTACATTTTAAGTGTATTGATTATAACTAAAATAAATAGTATACTGTAAACAGCTTCTGTTTTTTTAAATCCTGCCGAGCTGTAAATATTTACTGCAAGTCTTGCATGAGTGCGTTACTCTTGGTTACAGTCCTTTGGATAATGTGATGAGGAAGCGTTTGCTCTAATGCTGTTGGCCGTACCATGTTTTTTTTTTTTTCTAATGATGCGAAAACAGTAGATTAAGCCACAGAATTGTGTGAAGCTAAATGTTTTTGGTCTGTGAACAAGTCATAGTGTTTGTTGGTGCTCTGTAACCCCTGCTGGTGGAAGCTTATGGGGCTGAATGCTCCGGTTCTCTGCTGGCGCTCATTGCCTCAGGCTTTGTTTCAGCCACATTACTGGTCCGTGCGAGTGGTTGGGCTGATTTGCAAATGTGCACTTTTGTGTTTTGTAGCAGAAGGATTTGTATACCAATCAAGATGTATGCTTATATTCTGATGTCAGTAAAATCTTACCTATATACATATCGT
The DNA here is from genome assembly GCA_036245035.1 of Adrianichthys oophorus. Taxonomy (NCBI): domain Eukaryota; kingdom Metazoa; phylum Chordata; class Actinopteri; order Beloniformes; family Adrianichthyidae; genus Adrianichthys; species Adrianichthys oophorus. The sequence goes on along the minus strand of BSAI01000005.1, from coordinate 21,919,225 downwards.
TCTACATAACTTTTGTGAGCTTCTCTTATTGTTAGAGTTGGTAAAAAAATAAAATAAAATAAACATTGCATTTTTATTCATTCAAAATGTCTTTTTAAAGCAAATTTTCAGATAATTTAACTTTAGGATGTTTCATAAAAAATATCAATATTGGACTCCATGACAGACTGATGGTCTGTCCAGGGTCAACCCTGCCTTTGCCCAACAGTAGCTGGGATAGGCTCCAGCAACCAGTGACCCTGAAAAAAGATTCAAAGAATTCAGGGATAAATAGATAATTAGACTACACTGAGTGTTTACCTAAGCATTCGCCATCATAAATTATTTAAATATTCAATAACATCATCTTTACATAATTTGTCTTTAAATGAAGTTTTATTTTCTGCTGGGATCTAACTGAATCATTTTTATACTTTATTTTTATGTATTATGTATTTTCCTTAAAGCACAAGTCAAACAGTGTATAATATTTTAACAATAGTCTGATAGTTAGAGCAGCCCCCCCCCCCCCCCCCCCCCCACAAAAAAAAAAAGCATACAAACACTAATTTTATTGTTTTTAAAGCTAGAAAACTTTTAACTCCTGAGTTTGAAGCACAATTCTGCTAAATGCACTAATTCTCAGACTAAAGATTGTCACTAAATACATTTTTTCTAGCTAAAGTTATTTTATGCCAGCAATTAATGGAGGCCTCTTTTGGCTTTCTGCTGTATTTACCTGATTTAATTACAATAATTGATACTCTTCATTAAGAACTCTATATGTTTTGTTTTTGATTAACTTTATTACACATTTTATTTTTACATTATCTCCAAAAATATGTCAACAAAATTACAGAACAAGTTTAAAGCCAGTTTCATTCTGTCACTGAGCCACAAAGAAGGCAGCATTTACCATATAATGTCTTCTTGAAACGTTTTTTAAACACAATTTTAGTCATTTTCAAAAATGTTGGTAAAAATATAAAGTAAGGATCCTCCTAGTCAATGTAATGTATTTAGTGTTGGGAAAATGATGTCATAATCAACACAACATTTAAGCAAATATAATAGTTTTTTCTGCCTCATGCATTTCACAGAAGAACTGTAAAGTAACATCCTTACCCTATGTGCAACACATGCAAAGTTAACTGGAAAAGTCTAAAATAAAAAAAAAAAATTGGATGGTAAGTTTTACTTGTTTTTTTTTCCAGATTTGTTTGAGGTTTTTGTGTCACTTCATTCAGTATTAAGTTCACCTAAATGATTGGAAAGGCTTCTCAGTGGACATGCCTGTTCTTCATATTACCCAGATGCTTGTACTTTTGGAAGAAATGTACCTGTCATTGTCTTTATAGAAGCTTTTAGATCTCATCTGGACCATAGCCAAAGCCACAATACCCAAGGGCATGGCCATAGTCTCCTGCCAAGTTCGTGAGAAGTCGCGCCGTGTTTTTCCAACGGTGTCTTGAGCACGCCGATGGAGCATATGCCTCCGACTAACATCCACCCAAAGGTCAACATCATAACAGTTCACTGAGTGTATGGACCTTCCCTTCAAACCATGCTCTATGTCATGATCACACATGTTCCTGTGGATTAGAGCAAATCATCAATAATGCAGTTCACTGCATTAGCTCTGAAAACACTTCTTGTTTAATAAGCCTTCCTTTTTCCCTGCTTTCATAGAACACACGCTTAGGCGGTAAGTCTTCTGCCCACAAGCTTGTTTTCTGAACTTTTTAATGACTATAGTGAAATCACGTTAAGCCACATGCCCCTCCTTAAACTTAATCGTATGTCATGAAAATTAGGAGTGCCAACAAAGAAAGTGGAACTAACCCCATCGTTAATTATAGAGTTCCTTACACTGACCCTACTTGCATGAAGAGGTCAAAACACAATTGATTGGGATAAAAATGTCTTAATTAACCAAATAAAATACACAGTTTGTTGGGGAGAAAAGTGTTTTTTAGTAACTATTATGACTTTGAAGCAAAAGTTGTCTTAAATTGTGACAATCTCCAGTAATGCTCGCACCATTTTCACTCAAAGTTGATGGGCTCTCATCAGTTCAAGGAGTCATTCAATTTATTTGGCTCAGAAAAAACCAAACCCAGCGAAGCCTTTGTTTTGATTTCTGTCATGCTGAGACAGGTCGGCTAAACAGTGATTGGGTAATGGCTGCTTTAAAGAGGCCTTTGGTATCGAGCGGCCCATCAGTGTGACAGCTGTGCTGATCGATAGATAAACTCTGTACCCTCTGCTCTTCCAGTTCTGAAGCTGGACGTGGTTTTCAGGGAACTGAGGGGCTGGCAGGAGCAGGCTGAAGCAGGTGCTACTGATCCATGGGGGCATATTTGTGTTCTCTGCTCACTCAGTGGGAACATTTTAATTTGATCCCTTTGTTTTTATAAAACAGGTCAGGATTTGCTTTACCCCTGGGCAATTTGTGTCAGCACTTGTAAAGAAATTGCAAAAGAGCTTTATGTTTTTGAAAACAACTTTCATTTTTTGCTGTTGCTGTGAAGGATATTTCACTGCTTTAGCAGCTAATGTTATCATGTTTTAAAAACCATGAAGAAGCTGCCACATCACTTTATAAAAGCTTTCCTTTGGAAATCAAGATCATTTTCCAAAGCGTTTCATTCTAAAAACAAGTCTGAGAGCAATTAGATGTCTTGGTGGAAATCTGTTCAGCATGCAGACTTTATTTTCCACAGATAATGACAGTATTGTTTGTTGTCTGATGTGAGAAAGTCCTGCACATCTCATCAGAATGGCCTGTTCTCTGACTTTACATGCCTTAGCTTCAGGTCATTTGCCATTTTCAAACCTAGATTAAGATTTGACTCAACAGTGGAAGAGGAAATATAAATTTTAACGAGCAAAACTCATGCTGGTAATTTAAAAAAATGATTCTGTGACTCTGTGACCCATTTGAATCTACAGTCGAGGTTATCTTTGTGCAAAGAAACACTGTTTTTGCAGAAATGTCATTTTGTATCAGTCACAGTAAAATATGTTTTTTTTTTTCTTTTTTTGCTCACATTTTGACACTATGAGGCACAGCTGGGGCCAGTTATTGTGCAGGCAAGGAAACTGATGCCTGAGGGTTTAGTATGAAGTAAAAATGAGCAGTCCACCACATGAACCAAAAAACTTCCTAAGATGTTAATATTTTATCAAATTACCAGGTCAACAAACATCCTTAATTACATTGTAAAGTGAATGGAAAAAGCTGGTTTGCTTATGACTTTGTAAGGAAAAAACCTCAAGTTTGAGATTGAGATTTTTTTTTCCCCACAGCGTGGTCGAACAAAGGCTTGGAGTTGTGTGCATTTAACTAAATCACTGAAGGAAAATTCATAAAAACGGTGTATGTCGTGTATGGAAACATTGTAACCCTTTAACACCTCAGATGTCACCGCTGACACCAAAATACAAACTTTACATACCATCAATCACTGACTGTTTACACAATCAACCTGAATCAGCTGATTTTAAAACAGAGAAGTGGCTTTACATACCAGCTTTGTGCCGTTAAGCAACACAAAACATCACATAACTAACAAAAAGTGTTGCATAACTTCATAAAGTTGCCTTTTTCCACGTCTGAATCAGTTGATTTGGGTTGATTGCACTTCACTACAGTGAATTGTTGCACATCAGCGTAAATTACCACAACTATTTGTCTGTTTATGCAGTTTATGCAATTATTAAGGGATTCAAACAGATCCTAAAGTGTGTGTGTGAAAAGTTAGGGAATTTCATGGCAGCAGAAACACAAGGTCGCTCTGGTGTGAACTAAACAAACTTTGTTCTTTGCGCAGCAATCTCTGGTGCTAAAATGTAAAAGCAGGCGGACTATCCACTGAATGAAAGAAGTGGAAATGATTCAAGTAGAAGACATAAGCTCTGTGCATTCCCTGTAGGAAACAAAGCTCATAGTGCAAATTCAGAGACGTTGGAATCAAGGTTAGGTTGTAAAATGCCTTAGATGTAGAACAAGGGAGGTTGCAGTCTCTGATAAATATGTGATGCCCAGAAGACTAGCAGAGTTTTCTTCTTTGAGCTTTTTTTTCATTGTTTTTTTGTCCTTTGGGCAAACCGGCCCTCGCAAGCTGCTCGTAGCTGCTCTAACTGCTCGATGTTTTCAGGTAAATGTTCTGCTCTGAAAAGTGCAGTTTGAAAGAAAACCCACTCAAATGAAGGTGTGACATTTGTCAGCATTTCTCACCCAAGAAAACTGAGACCAGATCACTATCCTGCTGTGAATCCTCTTTGAGTTTAGTCAAACTTTACCTGACCTGACCAGGAATGTCAACTGTAGAGCAGCACGGTGAAGTAGTGGTTAGCACTGACCTCACACCAAGAAGGTCCTGGTTCAAATCCTGGCTAGGTCCTTCCTTTATGGAGATTGCATGTTCTCCACATGCATGTGTGGGTTTTCTTCGGGCACTCTGGTTTTCTCCACAGTCCATAAACATTCTTCATAGGTTTTTTTGGTGAACCTAAACTACCCCTTAGGTGTGAATGCGACTGTGGTTGTTTGTGGTTCTATGTTGCCCTGCAACAGACTCAACAGACTGGCAACTGTCCAGGGTGTCCCGCCTTTGCCCTTCAGTTGCTGGGTCGGCTCCAACATGAACCATTGTCCCCAAACAGGAATTCAAAGGGATTAGAAAACGAATGAATGACTACTAAATATTCAAAGAAAATTTTTTATTTTATACCAAAGTTTGTTTACCTAAGGGAATTATTTTGTCAATGTGGGCTCGTAAAGATGGAACACTTGATTCAAGTGATTTTCAGCTGCATAAGTTATTTTGCACTGCTTTAACTTTATTCAAACTTTGTGCCCAATATTTGTGCTTAGTTTAGTTGTTTGTTGGTTTAAAAGACAAGTCTGTAAACAGAGTTAATATTTTAAAGAATATGACCAAACTTTCTGACATAATGCAGCATATAATTTTGCATGGATGGATGGTTAAACTTTGTCTGTTCAGTGAACGGAAACTCATCTCTTAACACAGCAGAACACATTAAAATTAAACTAAATGAATAAAATTAAGAAAAAAATATTAAAGAAAAAGTAGTAAATACACGCAAATCATAAAAATCACAAATAGAACCATCCAAAAATGATTTTTGGTAGATATTGAAGTATTTCTAGAAATAATTCTAATAAAGAAAAATATCATTCTGGAACCAATGTAAAATTTGGGGTTTTGGTGTTGACGTTAGTATTGAAGTTTTTGGGTTTATAAAGGATGCAACAATTGCCGTTCCCTACGATTTGGTTTAAACCTAGATTTTTGAGTCACAAAGTCTTTTGTTTTTGGTTCAATATATGATTTGTCAACAGCTAAAAACAAAAAAGAAAATCTTAATTTATTTGATAATTAGGAAATAACAATGAAGAAAAACTTTCCAATTAGTTTATACCAAGGTATAGTATATTAAAATAATAAATCCTTTTTAAATTTAGCTCAACACACTTTGACCATTTCAACGTAAACATATTGGTATGCATTAGTGATGCAACACTTTCCCCACAATTCAGTTCAATGATGTAACATACGGTTCAGTTTTAAACCAAGAATTGTGGCATCCCTAGTTCCCAACCTTATGCCTAACATTAGAGCTGAAGTAAATTGCATAGTTCTAGTGGTTAAAGTTGCATACATTTAAATTTGGTAGGTAGGTGAACTTGGTTTTCTATTCACATTGCTGTAAATCACCTAAAGGTTCATTGCAAGTGAAACTTGAATGAAGTGCTGGTCTTCTGATTCAAGCAAAGGTTTGGTGCATAACATCAATTTGCTGGAATCAGAACTGTTTCAGTGAAGAAGAGCACAAAGACAAAAATAAAAGACAAAAATAAGAGCTTATGATGTAAAAAACAAGTTGCACAATCCTTTCTTCTTTTGTAAGTGCGACGCAGTTCCAATCCAATCGACTCCCTTGGAGCTGCTTTTTTTTCCCCCTCTTGACATGGTCTGCCACTCAAGCCAATGAAGAATGAGCCTAAATATGGATGCTCTGCTGTCGCAGGGCAGGTGTGAGTCCTCCTCTTGCACTTTCAGATTTTCCTAGCATGGCGCTGAGCTTTTCATTAGCAGCTTCTTTTCTGTCTTTGAGAAAAAATGTCTTCAATTTCCATCAACATCTTGAGCTGCAATATTTGATGAGGCTGTTGTGTCTTTTGCTCCCATCTTTTTTTGTTATAGTGTTAGTCTTAGATTACCTTCAGGGAATCCAGTGAATATTAAACCATTATTTTACCAGGTTGGGAGAAAATGAGTCATTTCTATGCTTATTGATTTGCAGAGGTAATAAAAACCTCAATCTACGAGCCAGAATCCATTAAGCATTTACATTATTAATATCTTCACCTGTTCTAAGCTTTAAAAGACTGAGAGGTGCAGAAATTAGCTGAACAAGTGATTTTAGTTTTTATCTTTTTTTTCTTCTAAATTATTCATCAAGTTCTACAAAAATGCAACTATTAAAGTTTTCTTCTTCTATTTTTGATGCACGTTATGTAACAGAAAATAAATAACTTCAAAAGGCTCAAATATGTAATGTGAAAATATTGTTTATTTTTTCATATTTATTATTATTTTTATTTTTGCAATTTAATGTTACTGCATTTCTATGACAAGGCAAAAGAGTAGTTGCATAATCCTCATTACTCAAGGCCAACTTTCACTGAGAAATGCTTTTGAAAGGGTGATTGTCATTAGTTAGCGAAGCCTGATGACCCAGATCACCACTTGCACACATACAACAAGAATGACAGCGTACAAGGGGTCATGTGAAAGTAAGGGATGGACCTCTCATCAGAGCTGGTTTGCTTGGGATTAGTGGGGCAGATGGCAGCTCTTCTATGCATGTCACTTAAAATAATTCATTTTTGTTCTGGTAAACACAATGAGAACAGCCAGAAATAAAAAAAAAAAAACTACTAAGCAGAGCAATAGAACAGACCTAAGCAGGTAAAAAAGTACCTAAAGATTGCTTTAAGTTTGTAAATATGAAATATTTGTTGATGGACAGTGACTTTATGGTGTGTGTGCTTAAAAGTATCAAGAAATATTTAAACTTGTATTTATAAATTAATTTTAAAAACTTGTTTTTTTTATTGCTTCTTAACAAGCCACTCCAACTAATAAGGTGTTTTGGGTTTTTTTAACATGTTTCTTGTGGCATTTTTCTGATGATGAAGAACATATTAAAATAAAATTAAACTTAAAATTACATTTCTGAGTATTCCTTTATTCAAAGGAGCAGATGGAAAAATGACATTTGAAAAAGATCGTATTTGTGACATAGAAAATACGGTGGGCAGGCCACAAGCTCCCTGCTCTGTTCCAATCTGAAGCATCCACTTTTAGACGACTAGATCAGTGGACGTCTTTGTTTTCCTGGTCTGAGCTGGCATCTGGCTTAAAATTGTACAGCTGGATAGCCGCTATATTGCTCAACGTTTTTGTTGCAACCTGGTGCATGGATTTATCAAATCTGGATTGTAAGGCTTGTGTTTCCAAATGCTTTTTGCACTGGATTTCAGGGATTTTGTTCCCCTTTCTTTAAGGCTTAAGTCCACGCCTTCACCTCAGTATGTTTGTAGAAGAAAATTTGTTTGCATGTCTGCCTTGCACAATGTAAGTCATTAGGTGAGTTAAAAGTGCACTCTTATAACAATTTATTTTTTAAATTTATAGTTGTTTTGCTTTGGTTTATTTTCCCCTTCACAGCATCGGCTATTTTTCACATTTGAAGGTTATGTTACTGTTGCAGAAGCAGTCCATCCTTTGATGTTTTTTTTTTACAGAGCAGTGAGTTATGGTTGTGAGGAAATCTGTGGCATTAATTTTTATTTTTTGTGCCGAGATAACATGAGTTGTGCACTCAGGCAGAAACATCTGAAGTAAAGATGGCCTTACTGCAGATTTGTTTGTGTCAATTCATCATGATTTCTCGTGATGAATACTGAAGCAGGCTTGTACAGACACAGTTAACACCTCACAGCCTTTATGGGATGCTGGCCAACTCATCAGAAGAGCAGAGTAAGTAAGATATATGTTGATCAGGAAAAACGAGTTTGAATTACGACTTTTAGTAATTAAAAGCTCTGAGTTGGCTGTCATTTGAATTCACCTTAAACACCCAAACATCTAAAGTTACTCTAAAAATTTTGATTCAGTACCACGGACAGCACACAAGTCGATAGGGATTTGAATTTTCTATGTAATGTATGTGGTTGTTATAAAATGATTTCTTGTTAATCCCCGGAGGTATGTTACAAAAATAACTTAAGATCGATTAAATTTGTGTCATCTTTTTTATTTTTAAGGCTGTAAAACTCGTACAGAGTTTATATACTTTTCTCAAACAGGCATTCAAATTTTCAAACTTTTTTCTTTTGTTTAAACTTTCAAAGTGCAAACCCTTAAAGACAGATAAGGAAGATAAATAAATTCAGTATTGTAGAATAAAACCAAAGATCTGCTTGAAATCGAAGGTTTATCTACATTTGGCAAACTAAACATTCTATACAGTAGACATAGCATGGCATAGATTTATTGACAGTGCTTTACAGCCAATCCGGACACAGAACCCACGCCACTGTGCAGCTCGCGAAATTTCAGCTAAAACTACTGCGAAAAAGTGAGGCTGCAAAAGGGGTTTCTTTAAGACCTGCTGCCACTCTTCTCTACTCATATGAAGAAGGTGATTTAGTACAAAAGAGCTGCTATGCACATCCCCATGGTTTGCCACAAGCCGTACAGCCAGAGGAATGTAGGATCTAGAGAAATGTCAGCGGACTGAGTTGGAGGCTTTGGAAGGAGGTTGTAGCTCACCGATGGCTCACATTTGCTATAGTTCAGACTTTTTTTGTTTGTTTTTGTAGACACTTATTTTTTGCATATTCTATTAAAATTGTATTTTCAGAATCTATTTTAATGATAATGCTAAACCAAGAATGGATTTTAGATGCATCACTGCCTCCTTTACTCCCGTTCATCCTCCTGCTGTTGTTTTTTTCCTACATAGGATGTTTTCACAACCTCATTGGATGTAACTGTGCCCCCCCCCCAATTAAATGCACAATTCCTGGTCAAAAGGTGGAGGAGGTGCTAAAGGAGGACTTGCATCTTCAGAGAAGCCTTCACAGTCAAACTGTAAATAAGACATGGCTTGGGGATTGTGAATGCCTGTGCAGGCAAGCGTAGGTTTTATGTGGGAGAGAGGCCATTTCAATAGAGTGTACAGCATGGCGGGCCAGAGGGAGGGGAGGAGGTGGACTCTGCCATATGGAGGAGAGAAACGCAAAGAAAAAAAAATCTGAGAGAGGAGCAAGGAGGAAAGAGGGAGGCTCAGTGGCTCATGTCAACTCACTTAATGCTCCTTGCTGGCCGCAGGGATGCTGATGGCACAGTTTTGTTGATTCACCCCCCTCGTTTTCAGTCCTGAGCTCTGCGCCCTTCTGCTCGTGACAATCCGTGTGGTCGTCCTCTGGTTTGACCTTGTGAAACTGGAGCCTTCACTGTCACACCGTCGGGTCAGCTGATACACATGCTTAATGCCACAGTGTCTTTGCCTTGACTTCATTATCTTTTACTTTGTTCTTTATGTTATGTAATTTCCTCAGGAAGGCACATGAATGGCAGAGCCTGTATTTTACAGAGATGTGCTAAAAAAGCAGATGGATGACTTGGCGCCAATGTTTCCACACTTTTGTAGAATTATTATAGTAAAGCTGAATTGTTTTTTCATGAATAAGGGGAATTTTTCTTTAAAAGAAACATCGTTAGTTTGACTTCTGCAGAGCAAAAGTTGAAACAAAATATGTTTAGCTAGGAAACTAGTAATAAATGAAAAACTAGTTAAGGTTTTGAAATGTGAAAAATGTCATCTGTTATGAAGTTTACTATTTAACAGAACAGACAGCATATAGTGATCAGCTAGAGAATCTGTGAAGTCTGCTAAAAGCTTTTAATGTAGCAAGGTAACTAGTCCATCTATCCATTTTCTGAACTTAATTTATTTTGGGGTCACTGAGTTGCTGGAGCCTATCCCAGACCTTTGTTAAGGAAAAAGATAGAACCATATTCCCTCGTTTATCGCCGGACTTATTTTCTCCAAATAGGTGAAAGCCACAAAGCAGAATTACAAGGATGTAATATTAAAGGATGTAAAATCCTTTGCTACACACTTTATACACTTTTCTCAAGCAGGCATGAACATTTTTTTAACACTTTTCTCTCTTGCATAAACTGTCATAGTTCCAACCTATATAGAAAAACAAGTACAATATTACAAAACAAAAAACAAAGATCTGATCATGATTGGAGGTTTATGTAGATTTGGCAAACTGAATGCATCCTGTACAGGAGATTGTTTGACAAGGTCTATAGCCAATCAAGACACAGAATGCGATTTACTGTAAAAAAACAAAAAAATTCAAAGTTGGACTGAAAAAAATCTGCAAAATTGTAAGACGGCGAAAGACGAACTGCGAAATAGCGAAGGACCTCTGTACACTGAACTGGACAAGTTGCAGGGACACACAATTATATTAATGTTCACACCTAGAGACAATTTAGAATCATCAATAAACCTATTAAGCATGTTTCTTGACTGTCCGAGGAAGTCTGAGAAAACACGTATACACGAGGAGAACATGCAAATTCCACATAGAATGGACCCAGCCGGGATGCAAACCAGGGCCTTCTTCCTGTGAGGCGAGAGTGCTAACCACTACAACACCGACTAAAAAGTCAATCCAGACAAATGTGTTCTTCATCTGTTGTCCTTAAACCTTCTGTGCTGTAAAGTACATTTCTGAACATCATGTACCATCATTTTGTTAGATAAAATCACAGGTTTGATCTGCAGAAGTTCATGACTGCTGTGTTCTAGCCTGTATGTCTTTGGTTAACTGGGCTAATGCCGGGTAATCCCTGCAGAAATGTGGAGCAGTTCCGAAGAAGTGGACTTGGACAATCTTGTGGTTCTGTTTGACTTAACACTGAAACTAGCAACACCCGCCAAAGAACACTCTACTGCGTAACTCAGGTTCTTGATAAACAGCCTATGACAAGTTTTGATGGAGAGAACTTTAAAAAAAAATCTATGCGGTTCAGACAGCAATCTGAGGTTGTATTAAAACGTTCTTTGAAAAGTTAACAAGCTTTTGCTTGACTGAATTGGAAAGCCTTTTTATTACATTTTATTGATTTGGTCCTGTGCTGTGTTGGGGGATTTCATTTGTTGAAAGATTGGTACCTCTCCTTAAACAATACTCTTTCCCTACTTATATTTCAAGGTTATATACCTCTTGAATGTCATTGTCAATACTTGTTTTCTCTTTGGGAAGATATTGAAGGCCTTTTTATAAATTGAAGAAACTTTAATTCCCTGGATGATTTACCCAATCTGAAAGCTTAACTTGATGTTTTACTTCTAAAATCTTGATTAACTGCAGAATTTTTAATTTAGGATTTAAAAATGCCCTACTTTTGTATGGATACGCTCCCCCACATTTCTCTGCTGCTTCCCCTTTTTTAGGTGCTAGGAAAGTCTGTGTTTACCCTCATGCTTTTCTGTCAATTGTTGGCTGGTTTTTGGTTTGGACCTTTCATCTATGGGGGATACGTCTGAAAAAAGGAATAAATCAGAGCAAATTTTCTGCACCATTATTCTTAGAAAAACAATTTATCTTATTGCTTTTTAGAGGAGATTAGTTTTACTGCTAAAAGGAAACCCCCTGAGTTACATTCCTGATAAGGCACTTCAACATTTAATGTTAGTTTCTCTAGAAAAAAAAACAATTAAATTTGCTCTTGTATGTATTAAAGTCCCACTCTAATCATCTTATTAGAGATTAAAAAGCATTCCCAGTGGTCTTTTAACTATGATTATGCCGTTGTTAGCCAAAATCCAGTAATCTGTGTTGTTTTCTAGGACAAAGTTTCTGCTGAGCGGCAGGGATTCATTAGAAATTCACGTCTGAGTTGTGTATGGGACCATTGGTGCAAAGGCCACACCCTCGTGGCCCTCCAATCATATTTTCTACATCACAGGTTCACAACGATTTGAACAAAAAAAAAACACTCAGAAAAGCAAATTTTGTTTAATATTTGTCCTTCGTCATCAGTAAAATGCCACATGAACATGTTAAAAACACCAAATGCACAATTTTCATCAGAGTGGATCAAAACATTTTTAAATGTAGAAGTAAAGTTTATGAACTCTTTCAAACTTGATGTTTTTAGTCTTTTCTTTTGCAGAAATGCAGGTACATACGTACAGTGATTTACAAATTCATTGTTTGCTTTTGATAACAGCGTCCCTACATTTTTTTGTCTGAATGAATGATTTACTGGCATGTTTTTTAATAAGCGTAGATCCCTAAAAAAACCAAACAAAAAACCCCAAAGAAAACCCTTTCATTTTAATGTTTGCACTTGTTTTGTTTTGTCTGCACTGGAAACTGGTGTAACTAAGGCAAGCCCAAACACATGTTTCCCTCACCCACTAAACCAGGCCCTCCCTGGAAAATTTCTTACCGTTCATGACATTTAGTGCTGGCTCATTGTTCTGCACAGTCACAAAGGAGCATGTGCATCATTTGATGAGGCTTTGCTTTAATTCAAACTCTAGCATGTAGAGATTAGTTCAAATGAACCTAAGCCATTTGCTGTCATTTGACCCTGTCTTCATTAATCAGCTTGAATCTAGTGAAAGAATGGAGAGACCTTTTTACATCGAGCTTTGTTTTGATTATATATAAGGGCACACCATGTAAAGCTGTGCCTTTTATGTTCCACAGTGCTTCACTCCAGGTAAAAGTCAGAGATGCAACAATTCTAATTGTCAATAGTGCTGTCATGTGATTATTTTTTGTGTATGCAATTACATAATTGAGACCTGTAAATAATTAATCAAATTATTTTATTTGAATCACATTTATTTTTAACCTAATAATTGCTGTGAAAAGTTTAATTTTGAGGCATTTTATTTAAATTTGTGACACTGTGGTGCAGTAAAAGATCAAAATAACTAAAAAAGGTGGCTTTATGAAGTTTTGTTATTATAAAAGGCTTCCAACCTTTACTTTGACACATTTTTCTTTCTTGAAAAATGAACAAAACAACTACCTAAAATACATGAGGTAGAGTGCTCTAATTTACCACATCAAAAAACAGTCGGAACACTTTTCTGAGCAAACCAAAAAAATATTGAACACAAACTTCTTAATACTATAATTCGCTTCATCATCTGGACAAAAACAAGAGGTGAACTTTCCCTCTGAAATTATGTTTTTTTTAAACTTCTCCTGAAAATCTCTTTTCTAGAGCGTGGTCCATGCTCGCCGCTCGCTGAAGATGTTATCATGACAATGCAACGCAACTAGTTTTAAACTATCCACTTTAAAAAAAAAATTGAACTAAAAAATTAGGAATGTCAACATTAAAGTGTTAATGTTTGCAATTTATACAAAAAATAACGCGTTAATATACATCAAAAGCTTATTAATTACACGACGAAGCAACCATCTTACGCTGTTTCAGGCTTCCGCAGCGTGAGTCAATTACTGAATGCCCACTTCGTCAGGCACAATACTGTTTCTAACATGGTCACATACAAAAGAAACACATATTCAATCCATTTTTCATCTTACTGTTGATGAGTTTTGTGCACACATTAAACTTCTGAGTTAACACTTTATACATTTAAACAGTTCAGACAATAATGAAGGGGAAACATTTTCTCTCTGGCCTTTTTTTTGTTCGAATTCTGCATATTGTCATATAAATGTAACCCGTAAAACATTGTGATTAATCGTGATTAATCACAACCCAAAAGTTTAATTAATCTGATTAATTTTTTTAATTGATTGACAGTACTATTAAAAATATAGCAGGACTGAAGTTTTAATAATTTATTCAATATTTATATTTTTCTTAAATGACCATGGTATGACTGGGATAATGCTCCTCCAGGTGTGCATCAACACAGAAGTAACCAGCCGACTTAAAAATGAGAATAATGCGATTAAAAAAAAAAAAAGCGCTAAAATGTCTAAGTAATTAATCACAATTACCACAATAATTTGACAGCCCTAACTGTGAAGTTTTTTTTTTTTTTTTACTTTTTTACCTCCTCGGAAGGCACAAAGTGCTTTACAGTCACAGTCCCATTCACCCATGGACAGTGTGGCTCCACTTCGTTTAAATGGCGCCAGCCTTAACAACAAGGAGCAATGCAGGGTTCAATGTCTCGCCCAAGGACACCTCAACAAATAGGCAGGCAAGGTGGGAACCAAACCTGCGATCCTCCAGAGGTTGACTGCTATACCGCTTTACCACACCACTCTGTGACACAAATAGGAATTAGAAATATTTTTTGTATTACAAATACTGCATGGCACTACATGACAATGTCCCAAATACAGTAAATCAAAGTAGTACTTTTTTTTTGGACATATTCTATCACTGCTGCTTAAATTGGGGAACGCGGTACCAAGTGTTTCTTTGCTCATAGATCCAGATGCTCAGCAGCTTTTTGTAACCACAGACGACGCTGAAGGCCGGTAAAACTGCACAAGTAGACCAGATTGCATGCTTTGTCTGCTTCCTGTAAGTGAAGGCGTATTGTTAATATTTTCAAATAAATGACTCCTACTTTATCCAATAAATAAAAAAAAATACCTAGAGCTAACAATTTATATTGCTTTTTCACTCCAGGAAGTAAATGGGACATTCAACTCAGTGTTGTTAGAATGGTATACTTTCATTTTAATGTCCATGATTTCATAAGAAACATCTTTGATGGTTTGTGTGACGCAGAGAAACAGCAAGTTTGCTGAAAAAAAGAAACTTTCATATTATCAAAAATGATGAACAAACAGAAGAGCAAAGAGTCACAATATGCAAATATAAAAAAAGAAAAAATACATCGGAATTGCAATTGAAAAACAAGAGCAGGACTGGTGTTTACTAATTTAAAGTCATGACTTTAGAATCTTCTGAAATATGGATTTTAATTTCAAGAGATCGTTTTTTTTTTTTTTTTATCAACTAAAGGAAATACGGTCCCAGAAAAAAATATGACAAAGGAGAAAGTCTGCTGCAACAAAAAAAAAAAAAAAATAATAATGCCACAAGTTAAATGTGAATGGACACCTAAAAATAAATGAAAAAAAAACTTTCAGACTTCCTTCGAACAAAATTAACGTACAAGCCCAAATTAATTGTGCACACATATTGGATGTTTTTTCTTATCTTTTAGGTTTAAATTATGTTTTCTAAAGTTATTAAAGTATTTGAATAAATTAGCAAAGGATGGATTTACTTCTAAAAAGTTAAAGTCTCTGCAAAAGGATTGGAAGTTGCATCATTTTCACCAAAGGTCTTTTGCATACTCCTTAATGATTGGAAACTGCTTGAAAATAATCTTTTGTCAAATGTTATTTCTCAGCTGAATCGCATTTAATTTATAATGACATCCAGCTTTTAAAAGACAACAGGGTTGACTAACGGCATTTCTCTGAAGTTAATTGGCATAATGCCTCACCACTGCGCTTTCAAGATTGACCAGATTAATCCTGATTATGGTTTTTATGTAGTAAAGCAGCCTTAGGCAGATTATGGATGGTGAACTCACTTTCTGTCAGTGTGTCAAACTCTTAACACAGACAGCAGAGACTGTGAATGTTAATAACATGGAGTGGAAACTCAACATGGGTTTGTGCTTCATGGTTAATCTTGTACATTTATCCATGCTAAATATCTTTTGGCAACAGTATCTTGCAAAACATTTTTTTTTATTGGTTGAAGCATTTAAAGTTTCAATCTTGCAGCTCTCAGTATCAGGAAATATATTTGTAAATGGTGGAAGAAACAAAGCAGATAATTTGGAACTTAAAAATAGGGCTTATTCTTTAATTGTTTCTTTATTGTTAGTCTGTGTTTTTTTGTGTCTCCTTAAAAATGTTTTTGCACCATTCATACCAAACCGAGGCTCTTATGTCAATTAGGATAGCTGGTAGTTATTGCCACATTTCATAACATAAAAAAAAACAGTTTTTGATAACATTAGATTTTACCTGTGGTTAAAAAAATCTGTAGGATCCTGCCCCAACATCTCTGTTGATTGTGTCATGTCGTTCAGAAAGATGCAAATAAGATGGGTCATTTTGTTGCGAGAATTAATTACAACTTAGAAAGAATTGGACTTTAAATGGGTTTTCATCCATGTTTGGATGCTGAGTCTGTGCCAGTGACTACAGGACACGGAAATAGCATTGCTCAATCAATCATTGGAGCTTTTTAGATCCACTTCCTCTTGCTCTTTGGTGGAATAGTAGCATGCACCGGCTGTCACTAGATGAAAGAAATGGTAAACCCAGGATCAATTAGCAATCCAATGCATGGCTGGCAAAAGATCATTTTTCCTTCTGTCCATGGAAAAAATATTTAGATACATATTTAAACTGTGAGATGAAGATGGATTTTAAAAGAAAATCTACTTAAGTCTATGAGGAACAGAAAGACAAAAAAAAAGAACAAGCCTTAGACAAAATTCAGAACAAACTTTTTGCTAAATCTCCACATCAACATGTAGCACAATGTGGAATTAAAAACAAAATCCGTTGGGTTTCGAAAATAATTTGCGGCTCTTCTTTGAGAATTACAGAGCCTAAAGATGGAGAGCCTTCACTGCTTAGGAGTTTCTGTGGATTAGGATAAACAATTATTAAAGTCAAGGTATTAAGGGGGGTCTGTTACTGATAACTGTTTTATTGATTCAGCGGTTCTTAGCAAAAGCCCTTCTGCCCTTTTTAGCTCTTGTGCCATCTTCTGGGGTCCAAATGACCCTTACATAGATGTGGACAAGATTTCATGTCTGCCATGGAGACCAATGAATTAAAAAAAAGCACGCTGTTTTCTGGGTTCCAGATGATCCCACTCCCAACGTTGATGTACCTAGAGGGAACATACCCCCAGCACTCATTTTGTTGATCTTTCCTGACCTCTTGCTCAAGTGGAAGTGGAAGTGAAGCTGCAGCATAAAGACAAGAGACGATGAAATATTCATCTCTTTGGTAAGAGCTTCAACTCGTGCACAATGGGTGGCTCTCTTATTCATTTTCCCTCCATTTGTTTGCAGTCTGCTCAGAGGAGCTCCGACAATGCTGACAGCTCTTATGATTTATGGGGCGGATGTTCGCTCTGTTGGAGAGATAAATGGTATTGCGGCTAGTCAGCCAATAAACTGGTTCCTTTGCATCCCCCCCCTAACCCCCACTCAACTGCGCCCTATCCAACATGTCCTCACCATCACAGTCAAAAGCAGACCTTTTTGAGTGATCAGTGAACTCAAAGCTTACCATAGATTCTGTGGGAGCTTCGCATTCTTTGACATTATGGTTCCATCGATTTAGGTGCTTGTTGGTCATTATTGTCTTCATGACCTTGAAATCCTTTTAAATGAATATTTTATTTAAAGTTTGATCTCAACTTTGTTACATGGAATATTATAGCATATTTTCTAATTGACATGCACTTTATTGACATTTTTGGGTCTGTTTTTAGTTTATGTATTTTCTTCCCAAGTCTTAAAAAATGCAACAAAAAGGCCAGCCAACTCAGTCAAGCAAAGGCTTCACCTAAAGAGACTTAATGAAATTGGTAAGTTTTCTTTAGTTTTCTCCAGTATTAGAGAAGAAATGGGAATTGCCCCCCTGGGCTGTGGATCAGTGGGCATTGAGTGTAGAAACAGGTGGTTGTTAGTGGAGTCCTGGTTGCATCACAAAGGGGATTCGGTATAAAAACCTCAAGCCAAACTATCTGCTCAAGTTATCTCTTTGTGGAGAAAAACAAAGATTGAGGTGGGGTCAGTTCTAACTGGTTCCATCCTACTTTGCTGAGGAGTTTCATTTCTCTCACCATCTCTGAATGCAACTGATCAAATCCTAGTGAGCTTGGTCAAAGTGACCTCAAAACCTCTGAGGGAGTGCATTTACAGCCGTTTCTTTGTAAATGCTTTCTATTCAACATATTTAAAGAGGATTAAGTAGAAAAGGTAGTCTGTCCATGACACAGCTTTTTGTTTCATTAGCGTTCACACTGGTGTTAGTTCATACACAGCCATAACATTCTTTAATCCACTTGCAATGACTTCTTCTATGTGATCCACAAAGAAAGACATATGTCTGATGGTAGTTGTGGGGATCAGAGTCATCTTATTGACCGATATTGGGTTCAGTTCTACCGCAGCTGTTTTGAAAACTTTGTCCTGATGCTAGCTCATCAATGCCACTTTAAACACTCCAGGTAAAGATCCACAATAGTTTTCTTTTCCTAGGATGCTGCTCCTTGAATCTATCCATCCATTTATTGATCATCTGAACCCACTAAATCCTTTTTGGGGTCACAGGGTTGCTGGAGCCTGTACCAGCTACTGTTGGGCGAATGCGGGGTACACTATGGACAGGTTGCCTGTCTGTTGCAAGGTCACACAATTGCACACAAATTCACTGTCTCATCACTAATCAACCTATTTAGCATGATTGTGAGAGGAAACCCACAGGCGCAAGAAGAGAACATCCAAACTCTACAAAGAATTGAACAGGGATCCTTTTGCAATGAGACGAGAGTCCCAGCCACTACACCGCTATGCCGCCCTGTCCTTGAGTCAATCAATTTCTCAGGCTTTTGAATTCATGGCTCTTACCAAACCATTTATAAATACATGCATTCATTTTTGACACTGAGATAGGAAGTTCAGCTTGTGAGAAGGCTCACTGTTTACTATTGTCTTCACATAACCTGCTCTCCTCCTCCTCTGCTTGTTACTTCAATCTTTAAATTTTTTTTCACTACATTTCTTAACTGTAGTTTTCCTGCATATTTTATACAATATCCTGCTTTTCTGGATAACTTGTTACTAAATCACTTTACTTAGTGATCTGCGTCATTGAGCAAAACTGCATTGCTTTTTTTCACTATGTTATGATTACACATTATGTAATATATAAAAAAATAATGCTTATTATGGAATAGCCTTAATCCCATTTTACCAGGAAACTTATGTTCTTGCATAAGAAGAGACGGAAGTTTTATTTTTTCAAGAGGCTGTGAGCTCTGTATATGCTAGCTAATAACCAGACATTTGTTGTGCTTAATATATGTAAGCTGATTGTGATATGAAACAATTCTTCAGTTTTTTGCTAATTTAGAAATATTCTTATGTCTTAAAGTCCATGCTACCACCAATATTATTACATTTTAATAAAACAAGAAGATGTGTGGAAGTAAGATGGATCCCTCAGGTTCAGGCACCAAGTGAAATAAATGCAAAGAAAAGCCATGCCTAACTTCACAAATTGTATCTAAGATAACATTTTTGTTTTTGCATCTTGTGACTATTCAAATTAATGATTGATCAATGTTGGTCTCCTGTTTTTGTTTCAAACGGTCGTGTGTACATCCCCTGATGAGAGAGCAAAATAAAAATTCTGATGAGGGCATTTGCGTGCAGCGATGGGCGAATAAGCCACAGTGCAGCTGTGTCCTTGCTTGGAAGAAAATCAAAGTGAGAGCATGGTGAGAGGCTGACATACACTGAGCCAAAAAGAGAGAGTCTGTTTGTTGCCACAAAATTACATAAATGCATTGGAAACGCTGCATTGATCGTACTCTGTTCGGCTACAGTTTATCTTTACAAAAAAAAAAAAAAAACCCATGTAACCACAATGACTGGTTTTATACAGATAAAACAGATCTGTGTCAAAGGTTTAAAATCTAATATTTCAATCATTTTTGACTAACCGAAAAATGAAATGAACAGATAAAGCCAGAGGGGTTTCGGAACAACCTAAACCTGTCTGATTCCAGATTGTTTCAAGGAAGGAAAAACTTAGTAGATAAATGTTTATCTATGAAGATTCAGACCTAGAATTAATCAGATGTGGAAGCAGAAGACAGCTTGTGGGTTCATCTAAATATGAGAAATGTGAGCGGCTTCTAGCTGCAGGTGTACACCATTTCTCCCAGCGTAATTAATTAATTTAATTGAAACACGTGTTCATACTTAAGGCAATGAGGATTGGTTGATTGTAACAACAATCGAATGATTGGTCCCGTCACCACTTCGCATCTGCAGAACTCGCTCAAGTGTGACGGAAACACATTCATGAATTTTTTCTCTGGAGGCTCACTTACTGTCTCTTTTCCTCATCTCGTTTGTGCAACTATCAATTCATCTATCTTCCTTTCTATTTTTACAGAATAAATACTTTCCTGAACCCATATCAATGCATACAAATAAAACATGTTTTTTTTCTCTTTTTTCCCTCATTTGACTCTATGCTAGCATTCTCCCAGCGACATAAATTGGCCCAGCAGGGTTTATTCTTTGTTTGTTCGTGTGTCACGCGTAATATCGCAGATGTGGCTGACTGGCCCTCCAAATCACTTTAAGCAATGACGTGTTTTATCATTGCATGTTGGGATTTACAAAAGCCTGTGGCCATAATAGGAAAGGGTTCTGAGACATTCTCACACCATATGCGTTCCCTTTCTCAGCATTTCCTTCTTTAGTCGTTTTTGCTGTACACCTTCTCAGTTGTGAATTGGCATCCTGGTAATAACAACATATCAGCTAAGTAAAACAATATAGAGTTTTTTTTATGTATCTATAGAGTGATGCCTTTGGGATCTGTAATCGTTGAGCTACATTTATGGTGTGTAGAAAGAGCTGAGCTGCTTTATTTTGCTGCATTGTTTTCTTTACTGTTTCAGGGGAGTTTACTGAAATCTGAGGGAAATGACCAAACTCAGACTCTATGCAGTCACGGATGCAAAAAAGAAACGAAAGGAGGATCTGAGTGCATTTGGAGAACTGGAAAAATGTCTCCTTCCTGAACATCTTTTCTCTGCACTTTCAGATCACAGAGGAATATAGGTGCACATGTGGCATATTAACTGCAGCAAGCGCAACAAACAAAAATGTGGCGGCGAGGGAGCAGCTAAAAGCGCAGCACTCTGAAGGAGGTGCAGGCTCCTCTTCTAAAACAAATGCAAACATTTAGATAAACAAACCAAAAATAAACAAGTGATGACGAGGTTTTCTCAGTTAAATGAAAGATCACTTGCTGAAAGGTCATATTAGTTTAGTAGACATTTATTAAATTTCAGTTTCATGCAAGGACATACCATCTTAGCCTCAGTGCCATGGCTCAGAATGATTTTTACCTTTGAACGTGAAGCAGAAGCATTAAACAAGAACTCATTTAACTACTTCAGATAAGCCTGGCAGGTCCTGGAGGGTTGGAGACATTTTGCTTTAAAAATAAGTGGCAATGCCCTTTAAACTGACTCATCAACATTTTATCGATGAATCACTGAGTTCCCATCACTGCCTTAGTTGAGTTCCTTCATTCCCTTGCAGTTTTGTACTTCATCTCTTTGTTGAATTAGATGTTTGTTTCCTCCTCAGCAGGTGGAAAGTTTGATATTTTGCATCTAATTACACCACTAAAACAACGGCACTTGCAGACCCAAAGCATCAGACGCAAAACACTTATGCTCATTGAACAAGCTTTGTGAATGAGAAGCCATGGCTGGCTGCTTGAGTCTCTGTGAGGTCGACGGCTCTGTGAAGATTAGGAGGAAGCGCATCAAATGAATGAGAATGGATGAAAGAAGAAATGAGGGAGAAGAGAAAGCTGATGGCTAGGGAAACCTGCTGCATTACACCCACTTTAAGAGAATTATCAAGGCAAGGGCTGTAATGTTAGATACTGCTGATAAAGTTTCATTCAAAATGGATCAATGTCTGTTATTCATACAGTTTTTATGAATTTCCCATGAATTAAGTTCGTTGTATTTATCCGCCACATCCACGTGCCACTTTCCTGTCTTCTTTTTGCGAGAGACAGGCTGACTTTACTCCAAACTACAGAAGCCAGAGAAAGCAGAGCTGGGAAAATAAAATCTTGATTTTTCACAAAAATACATTTTCTTATAAAACAACAAATTTGAATTAATTGATTAAATCGAATAATTTCCCAGCCTAGTTTATGTTTATAGCATCCAGTAAAACGGTTACATTTTGAGTTCTTCTGTAAGTCTCTATTAATTCTCGCAGCTGAGTTTTTCCAGACTCTAGACCAGGGGTCAGCAACGGTCATGACATGAAGTGCCAGTTCAAAATTCTCACCTTAACAACTGTGCCATCATCAACTGTGATGCGAACTCATGTTGTTGTTCACCTTTCAGCGTATCCCGTGGCCACCACAGCCAAACGGCTTTCACTGATTCGCAAAGGTGGTTTGGAATCGGTGATCCGGAGTTTTTATGCTGGATGTCCTTCACCCACTCAATTATAACACATTTCCAAAATATCTTTTTAAAAAAAATCACAAACAGCAGGTCAAATAGTTGTTTTAAACATATTTTAGCATTAACTCAAAAAAGTGCATTCATAATAATAATGCAGTAGTAGAGTAGGCCAAAGTTGAAATAGTATTGTTACTATGTTTGTTTAAAAACAAAAAGTACCACATTTGTTGTATGTCTTAGCTACAGGAACAAGATATGTCAGAACAAAATACCATTAATATTTCTAAGAACTTCACAACCATTAACATGAAAAAAGGGTATTCTGGCTTGTTCACCTTTTGTTACATTATGAGACAGGGCCTGAATTACTTCATGTAAGTTAATTCTGTGACTGTGCTTTTATTGCATCAATAATGTTATGTTATTTTTTTCATTAGTTTGCTCATTTTAAATTAGGTAAATGGTAAATAACAGTAAACAGAGTGACGATCAGCTGTAGTTTTATTTTAAAACTTGTTCACATTTCATATCGAACAGAACAGAAAAAAAATCTGGGTTTAGGCTGACCTTGCTTGGTTCTTATTCATCAAACATAACTTCATAAACATCAGTTGCTACAACAAAAACAGCTGTGCGGTCATAAATGTGTGCAACAGCTCGCGAATCAACTTTGCGCTTTTCCCACTCTCGTACGCGCTCATATCGCCCCACCCTTTAAGGAGAGGAAATACTCATCCGATTTGCGTGTGCGTAATTCTAGATTTGTAACTTGTGTCTGCATGTTTGTGTGTAACTTTGAATTTGTGTGCGCATAATTCTTAATTTGTAACTCATACAATACACTTAACGTAACTGTGTGTATTTGCAATTGTGTATTCACAAAAAACATGCAATTTACACATTCACAACTTTAAATTACAGCATTACAGGGTGCTGTCGCAAGGGAGCGATGAGTTCTGGAAGACTAAAAATAAAAGAAAAAAAAGGTGTTGAGTATTTTAAAGATGGCAGCGCTTCTTGAATAGACCATTTCCTCATGATCATTGTGAGAAGAGACTGTTCCTCAAACCAGATTTTTTTTCCTTTTAAATACAAAAGATACAAGCAGAAGACTGATCACACTCGTGCGTGGCACTGCCTTTCCCTCTACATGCCGACTGTGGCACGCGTGCCCTAGGTTGCCGACCCCTGTTCTAGACTGTTGACGACTCAAAGCATGTTTGATTAAAAAGAGATTTACACTAATCTAACTGAGAGTAAATACAAGTATGATTGATTCTCGCCACATCCTAGAAGACATTCTCTAGTCTAGTGTTGTCTAGTGGTTGACTTCTGATTAGAGGTCCGCAGGTTCGGTTCCCTCCTTGCTTGCCCATGGTCAATGTCCTTGGGCAAGACATTGAACCCCACATTGGTCTTAGTGGCTGAAGTTGTTGTCGGTGTAAGGGAGCTGAGCTTCCATCATTGTGTGAATGGGACTGTGACTGTAAAACGCTTTGGGCCTTAAATCAAAGATGATAAGAATATGCCATTTACTATTTATTGGACAAATGGATAATTTATTAAGTTATATCAGTCTGTGTTCGGTTGTTGTTGGAGGCCGCACAGCAAACCACAATGTCTGAACTTTTCTTTTAACACAGAAGCTCAGATTGTAAATTTTCAATGCTTTGATTTTCTGATTAAGTCAAATGGGACCTAATGTTCTTGCAAGCAGAGTTGTTCTGTCTTGACACAATTGAGAGTTTTCCTCCAGCAAAAGTGGTTATGGGCAGTTTCACAGGTTTTAACCTTACATTCTCACACGGACAACAACTAAAGCTGGGCATAACCAGTGTTTGTTGCTGGTGGTGCAGTAGACCCAAACAGAGGTCATTCTGTGTGGATGAAGCTGTTGCAAAGACTGGCCAGGGTGGGGTTTGGACTGTAAAAGGAAGCTGTCTGAAAACGGTCATTGTTGCAGGCATGCGTCACAACAGCTACATTACTTCCTGCTTCCTCCCTCATTGGGGTTTCCATTTGTACGGTGGCATTGTCAATTCTGTGACACGTTGGAGGCTCAGTTCCTGTTTGAACACATGCTTGATAATTGGAACAATCAGTTGCTTGATTTAACCCACCCAGGTCATGTGCAGTTCTACATCTAACAAGCCTTTAATCAGAATAGGAGGTTTTAAACTCATTGTTGTTCCCAAAGGTATGAATGTGAATCGCTGGATGTTAGAACAAAGCTCCGCTCACTGATGTGTGTGCAGACCACCAAGAGCTTCAAGTAAACAGTTTAGTCCCAGGTGAAGCACTTAGCTTTTAGAAAACCTACTGATACTAAAAATGTAACTTGGTTTGCTTTGGGATTCTTTGCAGTGTGAGCACTGCAGGCGAGCAAATCTTGTGTCATTTAATCATAAATGAATAGAAGAATGTATTTACAGGAGGTTGGTGAAGTTGAGTTTCTCACTCAAACCTGTGCAGCTTCTGTTATTGTCATGGATTTGAAATGTGCAAATAATCAAACATTTCTCTGTGAAATAGTTTATTTTTTTTGTTCTGTGAATCTCCAGTTACCTCACCTGTTCAGGAGTAATCAGCAGACACGAGTGTGTTGTCAGACTCATCCACTGCTGTCAGGCATCATTATTAACAAGGTTCAGTGGGTTGTCATAGTGACACACAAGGTCATATGAACTCAAGCAAAAGTATTCTGATTAAAACTTTTGAAATAAAAGGGAATACCTACACTTTTGCTGTTTACACATCTTCATTTTATTTATTTGCTCCAGCAAAAAAAAAAAATCCAATTTCCATTTGTATCGCTCAGATGATGGATGGATCTATTAATATTAAATTGAGATGAATCATGTTTATTTATATTGATATTGTAAACGAGGAGCTTGTTTATGTGTTTACAATTGGTGGAAATTTAGGAGTTCATGCATTAACCCTGCAGGCTGTATTAGATGTTGGCTAACTGAACCCATCTGCATGGTGATTTGCACCCGCTGACTGTAAGTCGAGTCAGATGTATGTGTAGAAGTTTTCACAGTTTAAATCAAACTTTTAGACTGACTGGCCAGGATGTGGTTGATCCACATTTTTATGTTTCTTAGTGCAAAACCAAAGGCAGAAAGAGTCTAATCTGAAGCAAGAAGGCGGGCTGCAAATTATTGTTCTGTCACCACACACCGGCAAAGGGAGGCCCTGCTGCAGCTAAGGAAATAAACACAGCGGCAGACTATTGCACACCGTTTCTGATGTCCATTTGCTTCAAAGCAGAAAACAAAGACCTTGTTAATGCTATTAGCCGAATGTATGCATATATCTATTTTGTCTTTGCAGCCAGTGTGGGGTCACGTTGTAAGTGATGTGCTCAGTCAAGCTGAAGTGACCTCTTTTAATGCAGCAGTTGTGTTTAGTTCCTTTTAATGAGGGGCTCTGACTCATGATGTATAGAATGTAGACAAGCTGAAGGGTTGATCAGCCTCGCCACGACACTGTGCATCACTGTGTGTGCGTAATGTTGTAATCTTTGTCAAAGCCGCTCATGTCATGTAACTCTCCAACATCATCTCTTTTGATGATTCCACGGTGATGGAGTTTTCGTGTATTTCTCTGGAAGTCGACGTTCAGTGTTTTAAGATAAGGAAGAGATATATGACAAACAGCTGAAGGGAGAAATAATGACATCTGCAGGCGGAAAGTTCAAGGTGTTCTTCACTTAGGTAGTTAATTTATGTCAAATAGTTTATTTCAAAAATAAAATTACTATTCTATTCACTAGTGTAATGGTTTGTACAGGTTACTGTTAGCCTCATTTTCTGTTGTAAAGCACAAGACTAATTAATTTCAATTTCTTTTTTTTTTTTCAATATTTTTTCACATTTTCCATTTGTGGCCAAGTCTGCTTTAGTTTCATGTCAGGTTTCTTCCTAAAAGCATTTCCGTCTTGTGTTCTTGTAAGATGTGCAGGGCTGTCAGAAATGTCAAAAAAGTGACAGGATTTCCTGAACAAGCAAGAAGAACTGATGCTTTAGGGAAAAACACGACGTGTAGAGAGATTGGGTCAGGGAAAAGTAAAAGACAGCAAAATTATTTAAAAAAAAAGGTTCTAAAATAGTAACCATATTGTTGTTCATATTCATTTTTAATAGTGAATTCATTTGTTTCTGTCTCTAAATTTGAAATAGGTAATTTACGTCCAATTTTAACATCTTAAGCCCTCTTTATCAGCCAGAAAGGACTTGCTGATCATATCTGCCGTCGTGTTCATTTCTCAACTCTGGTTTAATTCATCTGCTCTGGCGTCCCAAGCAGCTTTGCTGAATACATTTTGTCAATTTCAATGATGCTGTGAAGCACAATTTGGAGTAGGTGAGGATGAGTCAGCCTCTCATCCCTCACAAATCTCCATCCAAACCAGTGACTTCACTTTTTAGCGGTAAATACCATCAACTGTCAAGCCATCTACATCAGGATTCTGAAGTGTGCTGAAGCTTCTTGTAGTTACCTTGGCCTTTCGGAGCTTAATCTGGCTCACCACTTTCACCTTTGACAGCTTGAAGAGTTGCCGCAATCATTTTCATCTTCCACTGCGTTAAGAAATCCGATTCTACAAGAAGAGCCTTTGAAAAATAAGCAATATTTAAATGGTAATTACTGTAAACCGTTCTCCTGGAGCGGGAATAAAAGCTGTCATTCTGCACATTGAGGTGAAAGTAAGTCATGCATAATCTTCTTCTGTCATTTATCATTACTGTAGTCAAAGGCTCTTGTTTGTTCTCTGACAACGATGTGTCTTCCTAGCTAATGTTGTGGTCATTTACCAAAAAAATGATTTTTGAAGGTATTCTTTTGGCCCAAATAAATTAGGAAGGAACTGAACAAAAATTTTAAAAAAATCAAATTTTTTGAGTCTGGAGCTAATCTAATGTTTTAAAATCTGATGGCCTTTTTCTCCCTTGTAAACGGTGTAATTACACTCTTTTGAAAGGTTTATTTAGCTTAAGGCAGGCTCCTCCTAGAGCAGCAGAAACATTTTGTGTGGCTTTCATAAATGAAGAAGCTACATGTTCAGCAAAGCTTGTCCAAAAGTAAAGAGGGATGGCAGAAATTCAAGCTTTTCATTAATGAGTCCTTAACGTTGAATTGCTCGACCATCGTTATCTTCAATTTATCTCAATTGACATCTGCCGATGTGTTTGGCTGCTTGTGTGGAAACTGCTGCAGCAGTGAGAAAGAATGCAGAGCCTGTGGAAAAACAAAAAAATCCTGAATCAGGAGCTGTTCAGTAAGAAGTGTCTGCAGGATGGCAAAATGGCCAATCAGGACGGCCGCATGTAATGCGACTCTTTGCAACAGCAATCAGGGAAGAAAGGGTCAACCCAGGTTTTGATTCTCAAATACACTTAAAGGACTTATGGTGTGTTTTACTACATACACAACGCTATAATTAAAGGGCAGATTCTGTGCTCTGCTGTCACTATAGCCTCCATTTTTTTGTTCCGAGTTTGGGAGGCAAGACCAAATTCCCAAAGGGGTTGTAACTTTGCTTGCTCTTAAAGTCAAATTGAGGCATTCACCTTCGGTAAATTAGTAGAGGTGTAATCTCATGTCCTTAGAGACCAGTGAGTGCGCTTACAGCCAGCCTTCTACTTCTGATTTGTCAAAAACACATAGCTTAGCACATAATGTGGGTTTTGAACATCTGAGTCTCGAGATTGAGCAGTTTTCAGTTGATTTGAAGGTTGCAGAATTGGTTTCTGGTTTACCTGTCCGTGTCTTGTGCGTCCTTGGTCGTTGCTGCTGGTGGTCTGCTTACCGCATTGTATGGCAACTCTGCTTCCATCAGTGTGTAAATGTGTGTTTGGATGGGTGAATGGGACAGTGAAGCGCTTTGGACCTTATTTGTTGCAACTACCCTTACAGCTAGGTACAGGCTGTCTGTGGGGAAAGAGTACAGGGCATGCAAGTCGCCTGCACAAAATAGCAAGGTTGTAGGCCGCTCGGTGAGCCCGTAGAGTGAAAATGTTCATGCACATTTTATTTCTTTAGGTATGCTGCTAGCAACAGGTCATAGCAAACATTTATACAACACCCAGGTAAGGGCAAAGTATGCAATACGCAAGTGTGCTGTACAGATGTGCAGGCTTGTTGTTAAATTTTTCATCCCTCCCTCTATCCCTGCGGACTGTGTGAAGTGCACTTAAGTGTTGTTCACGTGATTAAGTGCGTGCTTCTTGCGTGCCCCTTGCAAATTTTGCCCAAAGACAGTACATAGGGCAGTTGTAACTAATACCTTACCACCGACTAGTAGTAATGTAGGCATAAGACGGCGTAAGACGGTACATCACATGCGGAATTACCTTACGTTAGCCTTATGAATACTTCCTGATACACTTACCAGATGCACAACAATCGTATGTTCCATTTTCAAAGAATCTCAAGGGAATTGCAAGAGGAACATGAACGCTCTTTAAAATGCGGCCACTTCTCGCTGACCCTCCATATGTCCAGACGACATAATAAACTGTGCATCAACCCTCATGCAGGTGCATGGGACTGTAGCCTAAATGAAAGTAGAAAAGTGCTGCAAAAGTATACACCATTTAGCATTCATAGCCAGCTATTGCAGAACCGCAGCAGTCTTGCACGTGGTACACACAGATGTTCTAACATTAGTGCTAACTTCTGGACATCCTTTTGTCTGATCACTCCTCTATTTGCCTCACAGTTTGCAGTTCTAAATCTTTGCAAAGAAAAACAATTCACAGCCCAGCGGGTACACGCTTTTTCTAAAAAGAAAAAAAAAGTTATTTTTTTCTAAACTAAGTAGATACAGACTTGACATGCTGGAAATTTAAAGTGGAGTGGTGGTTTCTTTTTGGTTTTGATGGTTTTGTCATGTTTGATTTTGGCTCTGTGATGCATAAGTAACTCTCACACACATGCATTCATTTGAATGAAGCGGTAGACAGACGTTTCCTTTCATCTCATCAAGTTGCTAGTCTGCCAAAGGACATACCTCTGGGCCTCTACACCCACTCTACAGGCCTTTTTCTTTAATTGATGTGCCAGATGTTTATGGTGTGAAACCATTCTGCTTGTGAATGCACTGTGAGTTTAGGCTGTATGCATCTAATTAGTCTAGAGAGGATTTTGAAATTTTTTTTCATGTTCTTGGTTGTCAGAAGAAAAATACACACCCAGAACCTTTCATTGATAGGAACCATGCGAAATTGTACATTTTCCTGTCACAATGCCCTTTATCTGTGTGTGGACGGTCTCTAGACCTGTGATTTTTGGGCTTGACATGGCTGTGGGTCATTTAGGTTATGGCGTATAAAACTTTGGAGTTGTTTCATACTTCCTGAACTTTTATTACAGTACAGTGAAGCAAATTCTTCTTTGGAGGGAGTGCTGCGGCTCTTTCCAAAGGGGGGTTTCTTGGTTCTTAAGTGGATTTTGCAGATCTAAGTAACATTGTTAATACTTTTGACTAATCTAAAGAGTATGATTAAAAGAGCATTGAGGGGCTCATATTTTTAGCAGCAACAATCTTGTCTATACTTCAGACTTTTTTTTAATTGAGCAATCTGCTATCATTGTTCTAGCATGGTATACAAATAGGAACCCAAACATGCTAAGGTTGGTTGACAGGAGGCTTGTAATTCAGTTTAATATTCTTGTTGTTGTGGACTTTCATTTTCCAAAGTTGATATATCCCCTTTGGGGGGCATATGGTTGCTGGAGCCTATCCCATCCACTGTTGGGTGAAGGCAGGGTACACCCTTGAATGGTTGCTACTCTATTGCAGGCTCACACACGCTCACACCTTAGGACAATTTAGTGTCATCAGTCACCTATGGAGCATGTTTTTGGACTGTGGGAGAAAGCCAAAGTGCCCAGAGAAAATGCAAGTATGCATGAGGAGAACATGCAGACTCCACACAGAAAGGTCCCTGCTTGGATTCAAATTTGGACAGTTTCCCTGTGAGGCGAGAGTGCTAACCGCGCTAAATTATCTCAGGTTGTGTAGGGTAATGAATGTTAAGTACTTAGTAAAAAGGTACTGCTGCTAAGGCCCTACAGACGTGTGATGGTGAGGCTCAATGTCAGCCTTTGAATTCCTCCAATGAGTTGGAGGAAATGAATCATATTTTTATTTAGTTTTAGCACTTTTGCTTATGTATCTAGTAAGGTATTGGTCCACTGAATGCAACTAAGACACAACAAAACAACACCCCCAGCACCATGGAACTATTCCCACTCTGGTTGAAGCAACTGGTAAACATAGAAAACTCAAAGTGCCTTTTTTAGTTTAGCACCAACAGCTAATGGAGATAATGGACTAATAAAAAAAAAAACAATAACTGACAGAATAAAGAACAAACAAGACTGCCATTGTATGTTGTTTAATTTATGAAGATTACAATGTACACTGCACTGCAGAAATGTTGTAGCATGTGTATCTAGATGAGCTTCCCAAGTGTTTGACAGCTTCACTTGAATGCTAGAAGTAAAGCTCTGTTTGTGGCCTTACTCCCATGTTTTCTCTTTTTAGCTTAAAGAATCTGAGAAAACTGTCTTGATTTAATTTATTTAGAAGCCTGCCACTCTCTTAGTTCATACCAACCATGCTATTGTCGCCTTTGTAGCCTCTTTTTCCTCTGCCCACAACCACGTCGTCACTTTACTAATGTGAAGAGACAACAGGGCAGCACCTGCCACCTTTTCAGTTCGCCCTTTAAAAAGACAGATTTGGTGGGAAAAGCTGCTTGCTGCCACTCCATTTTAGCAGTGTTGTGAGGTTTATGTGTGGTTGTCGGGCTGCGTAATGCAGGGTCAACAGAATGGTGGCAAGCGGGTTCCCTACACCCTGCTGTGGGGAACCACAATGTTTCATTGGCTGCGTTGAGTCTAAAGTGTGATTTTTTTTTTTTTTTTTTTTTTTTTTTTTTTTTTTTTTTTTTTTTTT
>BSAI01000005.1:21815652-21887901 GCA_036245035.1 Adrianichthys oophorus | reverse complement strand
TTTTTTTTTTTTTTTTTTTTTTTTTTTTTTTTTTTTTTTTTTTTTTTCCCCATATGCTTCTCTAGATGTGTTTTCTAAGATTAATTACTAAAAAAAACACTTTTATTTATGATATAAGCCTGACCACGCAGTTTATTTGACCATATTTGAAAAAAAAAACAACTTAAAGTGCTTTTTGTGGAAGACATTTCATTTGCCATCTGGCTCAAAACTATACGGCTGGATATCTTTTTGTTGCAACGCTCATGTTAGGTTGGGGCTGTAAGCTAACGGGAGAAACTATGTCCTAGGAAACAATACTGTTTTTTTATTTTGGCTTAAAACGGCATATTGATCATTTAAAGACTACTGGGAAAGCATTTACAATAGATCTAAAAATAACTAGACTGGTTCTTTAACGGTAAAAACATTAGCAAAATCTATAAATTTAAGGAAAACGAAGATACTTTTTTTTGTTACATTTGGTACTTCTAAAACTTTCAAAACTGTTTTCAAAGTGCAAAGGTTTACAAGATAGTGACAGTTTCAGATGCGACTGAAATAAAAATGAAACAAAAGTTACCTTATCATTGAGGGAAAGTTTTGAAATCAATGCTTCTTGTTGCTTTTTTTTTTAGTGTTGTGATATTAGCAGCCTAACACACTAATGTACCTTTTTTCCCCCTCAGGTTTGGTATCTGGAGTTCACAGAAAATATCTGGTAAAAAAAGAAAAGCTGCTGGTTCCTCCTCAAAGGTGAGTTGTTTGTCATTTCAGTCTGTGACTTGGCAAAGCTTTGTACTTTAATGCTGGAGATGTCATCGGTGACACCTAAATTACACCCGCTCTTTGACATATTGCAACTCTACAACCGTTAACACCTTCATCTTATATCAGCTGATTTTGTAGTTGTAAGAATGTCAACACTGGAGCTATTTCCCTGGTGTTAACGGGTTAAACCATAGATGTTTTAAAAATAGACAGTTTTTAAAGATAGATGGATTTCTACTACTAAAATTTTAAGGAAACATTTAGGATCAACAATTATTTAGATCTAAAACCATTTTGACTGGAAACCCTGCAATGCTGAGTCAGAACAAAACCCATTCAAATTCGTCACATTGGACACAGTCTAAGTCTGCTGTTAAAAGGAGTGCACTAGTTTGAAAAAAAGTCCAGTAAATGAGGCTAACAGTCAGTCAGAAAGAAGCTTCATGTTCAGAAGGAGCCAGATTTCATAAGCAACGCTGCAGCTCGTGTGATGCTAGCAGCGGGTTCTGCTTTGTAATGCTACACTTCTCCATCTGCAGTTTTTTGCTCCCTTTTTCATCCCTCTTTTTTTTTTTTTTTTTTTTTTTGAAGGGTACAGCTCATGCTGCGTGTTTCCATCAGAGCGACTATTTTTAGACCACGAGAATTACCAGGGGATCCTGAACTGCTCCTTGATATCTGCGTGTCTCTGTTTTCCCAAAGCCTTCGTTTTAGCGGACTGTCAAAGGCTCGACGGTTTTTTTGGAGATAATTAATGACTGAGTTGGGATATGGATTTATGGACAGGTCATGGACACCGTCGCCTTGTGTCAGTTTCCTGGACGAGGAGCTCAGAAAGAATAACCTTGCTTAAAATGATAAAAACCTTTTATCTTTGCAAAACAGCACACCATTTAAGAACAAAGCAAAAAAGCTGCAGCCAACAACAAAGCTGATGAATCTTTAATGTCATTAATGTAAATCCTGTTGCCTCAGTGAAGCCAAGGCTTTAAAAAACATAGTATATGAAGATTTTTAATGAAATAGAATTCTGTACTTTAAAGATTTGGTTAATTATTGGATCTCAAAACATCTTGATGCCACATTTAAGGTATAAACATTGTTGTGCATATTTGGGTGGATAAAGACTTTTTTGTTAATCGCTAGGATATAACTGAGGCACAGATGGTGTTCATCTAACTTCATTCTTGACCACCTTCTTAAGTAGTTTCTGCTTTTCTGCTGCTGGGAGGGAGCTGTCATGTAGACAAAGATGAGCAAACCGCAACTGCTGGCTGCATGAAGCTGCAGATTGATGGGCTCCACAAACCTGAAAAAAGCTTGAAAAATGTTAGTATTTCTCCTTCTGTTCTGTTAAGCTGCATTTCCTTAAGCACAAAAATAGACCTTACAACCCCAAACACACACATTTCACATCAGAGCAAACCAACATTTTTGGAGCCTTTTTTTTGTTGAAAGTACAACCTGTAGTTAGTCATTTGTGCCAATCCCTAATTTAATTTAAAGGGTTTACACCATGAAAAAAAAAATCACTTTTTGAAGTTTTAAGTTTATTGTAATGTTTATTCCCCAGTATAAACAACCCCAAAGCTGTATTTTAATCCGCCAACGCATTTCTGAGAATTCCTCCAAAAACCTGCGCTCTGAGCACCAGCCCCTCCCAACCTACGAAAACGAGCAGGTTCTCTCAAGCTGACATCACAAAGGGAGAACAGCCCCTTCCAGGAAGAGTCTGCGACGCCAACACCGCCCCCAGGCTAACACACACTCACTTTCGCCACGAAGCTAGCAGTGCTCATCAAAACGCTTTCATTTTATATCCACAATACCGTATATCTTCCAATTGTGTCCCATCTCTAATATCCGCCATGTCTAACAGTTTGTTACTGTTGGACGTCGGTCTCTAGTGGCTGGGCACCATCATAAACCAGCTGATTCTGATGTGGATCGATGTAAACCAACTCTTTCAGACTGATTCTGGCGTAGAATCTGCACCATAATCCATTGAAATTATGGTAACTGTGTATACTGTCCAAGAGTTATGCTAGTTAAAAGAGTGTGTGTTATTTCCTGACGCCATCCAGCGACAAGTATTAAAGGGTTCCTAAAACAAGGATGAAACCTCTACTCAGAGCATATCAGCCATTGTTGTAAATCTGAGTCCTTAAGAAAAGTCAGTTTTGTTCATTTGCAAAAAGCGTCTCCCTCAAAAGTACAAAGCATGCCTGAATACATCAAGAGATTATGGCTGTGAAACTTCACATCATTCAGTGTGGTGTTTTCAGCAAATGGATTGAAAATGAGATGTAATCCTTCCTCTTTGCTGTGGAAGCTTCTGCCTCAGATGATTTAATCTTTGTGCCAAGAGGAAGGAGGCAAGCCGTGTTTCATCCGTGTCCCCAGCTCAGAGACTTTGAGTGTCAGGGGAGTACACTGGTGAAATGAACTGCTTGTAGGCTAACCTTTGGTCCAGCAGCTGAGACCCAGATTTGGAAACAGTGTGTTGTAGTCACGCTGCTTCATGAGGGCTGGTTATAAGCAAAGCTGGAAAGGCTTTGTGGCTTGTGAGTCAGATATATCAATGTGTCTAAATCCTCATTATCTTCTTTGTTTTCCTCTTTATTAACAGACATCGACACCCACATATATTTATATATGCAATGACTGAAAGGCGAGACCACAAGTCAAAAAAAGTTTTGTGTTCCATGTGGTTTCCAACCAAGCTTAATAATAATTATCCATAATTTTACATAATAGAAAGGGAACGTGAAAGCCCACCCAAATGCTAACATGTGTTCCAAACCGCCACGTAATTTTAACCCTATTTAAGCATTGTGCAAAAGTCCAACATCACTCTTTTTAAAAATGATTCAAGGCTTTTTAATAATGATTCAAATGAGACTAAACACCATCATGCTCTGTTTTAAATCACCTATAGCTTTGTATTTTCACATGCAAAAATATTATCTAATTGGTGAAAAAGACAACAACTTTCTAATCTGTTTTGGTCGAATGTCTTGAAGTTGAGTCATGGCATCTGAACTTTTAAACTTTTCACAACTCATCCAAGTGGCTTCATTAGTCTGGTATATTTGTTAAATTCTTTTGTTATGACCTTAGTCAGAACTGTATATGAATGATGATGTGATAGTATATAGAACTGGACAGAAAAGCTGTTGCATCACTAATAAAAAATACCCATATATGTACAGCTCCAGCAAAATGAAGTTAACTCAGTCGTCATTTTTCTGCGATACGGACGCCGCCTTTTGAAACCAGTCAACAGTGATTGGTCTGAGTGAGTCTGAGTCAACGTTTCTAGAAAACTACTGTCGCCAGTCAGGAATAAGCTTGTTTAAAGTCCACACTGAAAGCGGCTTGACAGAATCTGTCACTCAAGAAAAAAAAAATCATGAAAAAAATTGGATTAGCAAGAAGATGTTAAGAAAAAGGAAGTAGTGGGCAAAAAATTAGCAAATCTGTATGGGGCATGCTGGTGGCCCTCACAAAATCATAGGATGTAGACCGCTGAGTGAACCTGTAGAGTGAAAATGTTCATGCACTTTTTTTTCTACGAACATGCTGCTGGTGACAAGTCGTAATGAACGTTATACATGTTTTTCATTTTTTAACTCCCCTAAACGCAGGGTACTACACAAGGACCCCTGAAGTGCTTTTCATGTGAGAAGTTCTCACTTCTAGCAATGCAGCCTGGCCATTAGAAATGAAAAAATTGGACAATCAGAGCATAGTTTGTATGAGTATCCTGCAGAAGTCCAAAGGGCACTTGCATATCATGTGCACACCATGTACATGATATGACACACATGACAATCGTATGTTCCATTTTCAAAATATCCCTTGAGGTGGTCATACAAGCCTCAAGGGAACTGCAAGACACTCCTGTGCTCTCCTTAAGATGCAGTCGCTCCTCTCCATGACCCTCCACGGGCCCGGACAACCCAAAAGACCAGCAGCACTCGTACGAGTTGACCCCCACACAAATGCATGTGACAGAAGCTTAAGCAGCTGAGCCTGTGCCTTTTGAAGGTTCCTGTCTCCTATGTTGCTCTCAACAGTGGAATGGTGATGTCGACGTACCAGAAGAAGACTGTGTTGTCTGCACTATAGATTAAACCTTAAGTGGTTGCTGCATTCTGCCATTTTTCTTGGTGTCTCATTCCCGCACCATTTTCAGGGTTCCTCCCCCAAATTGTGCATAAATAAGTCAATGAAGGTTCTAATTGATTCTGATGATGCTGTCTTGAAGTTGACTCATGACATCTGGACTTAAAATCTTCTTCCCTGAAATGTTGCATCACTCATTCAAGAGGCTTCATCAGTCAGTGGGCAAAAGATTATTTTAGTAACAGTCTTTTTTTTTTTTATTAAAAATTTAATGTAATCAATTTTTGAGTGAGAAATGGGCCCACATTTTCAAAATGCACGTTTAGTAAATGTGAGCTTCTTTATTTGAGGTATTTATCTTTGTTTTGGTGTTTCTGACTTCAGTTGCTCTAGCAGCATATGTTTCTCTGTCATTTATCAGAGTTATTCAAAACATGGCATCACAGTGATCAACATGTATTTAGATGTGAGGAATCCATCTGGAGAGTACCTGCATTCTCTCACACTCTGCACCCACGCTCTGTTGGTCTGTTTTTCTCACGTTGTTTCCACTCTTGTCACTGTCACCACTGAATCTTCCAAACTGACTCTTGTTTTGTTATCTGTCCACCGTCTGTGACTGGACAGCAGATGGAAAGGCCCACTATCAAAGCCCACACTTATTATGGAACCTGTGAGTGGGAAGAGTGAGCAGATGCAAAAACAGTGTGGTCATCTCTGCAAATCTTCAAGAGTGGCTGCTGCCACTGATAGTGAACGCTGAGCCCTGCAGAAGTCTGCTTAGTGTTTCAGTGACATGTGTTTGACACAGAAATGCTGACGAGGGGCCTTTGTACAGTAATAGAGGTGCTTGTTAGTGCAGTGGGAGCTTTTCTTTGTCTGAGCATCAGCTCTGTGTACTTCTTGGATAAATAATGGCTTCTATATTGATGTTTAAAGCTGAGAAATTGTGTACACAGTCAGTGTGAGGATAAATTTACACATCCACGGTTTTGATTCTGTGACAGTGGGGTCTAATAGTCTCTGACTGATAGAAATATTTGAAGCTTGTGCTGGCTTTTGTTTAGTTTTTAAACTTCTGAAGCAAATTTGTTTGAGAATCTAACATAGCAGGAAGCCTTTTTCTTGATTGTTCTTTACAAAACAACAAACAAATGTCATCTTTAGGTGCATTTTCTTACTGCACTAAGCTAACATGTCTTTTTATAAATGCGTTTTACTGTCTTGATGATTAAAAATAAGGAAATGTACAATGCCAAACCTGTCACAATACAAAGTAATCTAAAAAAATGTTCAGTGATCCCTTGCTATATTGTGGTCACCTTTCGCGGTTTCACAGATTTTTCAGGTGAATTTTTTTTTATTTTACCTCGCATTGTGTTCTGCATGCTAATTGGCTGTAGACTATTGTCAATCTATCTTTTTGGTGCCATGTGTCCTGTACAGGATGGGTTCAGTTTGACAAATTTACACAAATCTTTGATTGCGATAAGATCTTTGTTTTCCTTCTGTAAATGTGGACTTATGTTTCTTCGGTTTTTACTTTGAGAGTTTAAATAAGAGTAAAGCGTGTAGAGGGGAGTTTTACAGTTTTAAAATCGCAGGTCATTTGATAACGTATCTCCCATGATAAACGAGGGGACGACTACTACAACCAGCTAAAAACTGTAGAAAATATTTAGTATTTTCTATTTCAAATAACGTGTCTTGTTTGTGTAAACAACATTTTTTTGCATTGTGTGATATCTTAGGTGAGTCCACAGTCCACAGGGCAAGGGTAGAGCTGGTTAGAAATGGCTAGTCGGTCCAGTGGAGGGTTTGAGACTTGGAGTGGTTCACCTTTGCAATAAAAGGCCATTATTGGTTGCAGTTCCCACATACAGGAAAGGCCCTTGGTCCCACAGATGCCTCACACTGATGAAATATGCACTAACATCTCCAAAAATCTGCTATCATCTTGTTATTTTCTGACATTCAGCTGGAGATGATGCTTCTTGCATCATCCACAACCTGGTGTGCTGTTCTCTGCTCTGTCTTTAATCCACAAGCATTGTCTGACAGATGACTTAAGCTGCATTGAAAGTCTGAATATACCACAGTTCAGATACCTGAAGTCCTCCTGTGCAGCAGACTCAAAAAACGGGAAGCCATGGCGCAGAGGTAGAGCGGTCGACCTCTGATTAAAGTATTGCAGGTTTGGTTTCTGTTTTTTTACTTTTGCTAAAAACAGCATAATCATATTTAAAGACCACTGAGAACACTTAAAATAGCTCAAAAAATGACAGCAGTGGATGCTTAAAACAATGTAGAAAAGCTGCTTTGCTATGCGTTGCTATGCTATGTACATGTCACCAATCATTTACCAAAATTGTGTCTCTGTCAACAACCATCTTTTTTTGTTAATAAGCCACAAATTCACAAAACTTCTGCACTAAATTTTACTTGGTTCCATCTTCTGGTCTTATAGGCATTCGTGTTAATATGAAATTACAGTGGTTTCATCCACTGGTGATCAACCAAGTACTGTGAACAATCCCTGTGGTAAGAACAATACAACGTTCCTTATGGAAAACATTCATGTCAATTATCTGTCATGGTTACTGCTCTGTTTACAATTCTCATCACATCTTGATCAAAAGATATTACTCATTTACCGCACACAGAGGACTGCAGAGATATGATTACAAAACAAAACAAACAGGCCCTCCAAACGCAGCAGATAACAGTAGATTGCTGCTGTCAAACAGAAGCAGAGGATCCTGTTACTATCGCGCAGATAAAACAGGTCATCACCATCACACTGGGATGCTGTCAGCTTCTGTGCGGCAACAAAAACTGACCGTTTGCATCATTTTTTTAGGGCTGAGACCTTGTCTTCATCTTCATCAACCACCAACCTGTAGGATCCCTCAGCATAAAATAGGAGACTTGTATTGTTAAAATGTGCAGCATCAAACAAATAATATGTGAAAAATGTTTACCACACCAGTGTTTTGTTTTTTTGTGCATCATTTCTTTTTTTTGTGTTAACACATCTGAAAAATATCAAAGCCTGTGAAGTTCAGCGTGAAGGACTGCTGCATCAACACAAACACTAGTTTACACACGTGTATCGACTTGCTTTTTGTCTGCTATACTGAGGCAAATTGAATTGGCCTGGTCTAAACCGATTTTCTTTACAACCTCTGCTCAGATAGATGCACATTCATCCAAGGGACGATATATTCCAATGTATGGTTGGGATGCACAGTAGTGTAGTTGTTAACATTCTCGCATCACAGCAAGAGGGCCCTGGTTGGAATCCCGGCTTATTCCCTTCTATGTGGAGTTTGCGTATCCTCCTCGTGCATGTGAGTTTTCTCCAGCTTCCAAAAGTCTGTTAGTCTGGACCGAGTCTGCTGAATTTGGTCCGGATTGAGTCCTAAACATTGCATTTGGTCTATTTTCAGACTTGCGTCTACTGGACATTTTTGTTTTATGCTAAAGCCTGTAAACAAGACCATGTGACTAAAGGTCTCTTAAGTCAATGGCCAGGAATTACAAGGGCAGGGCAAAGCTACGAGAGAAAGAATAACAGGAGACCTGCGCTTTACAATCCTTGTCGGAATAGTTAACTTTTATTTTGCTGACCAATTTTGAATGTCTTTTCAAAGACCTTCCAGGACAAGACATAAGACATAAATTCTTAAAGCCTACATTTTAAAATTCACACACAAGAAAGTATAACTATCTGAATTCCAGATAGGAAGAGTTAACAGCCAGATTCCGAGATTTTGGGTATCTGCCTAAATGACTTGCTCAGTCCTCCTGCATGTTTGAGGTGACAAAACAGATGGGAGCTGCTGTGAATGAAGGTGGAAAGGGAGGGATGAGAGATCGAGCTGCAGGGTTTCAAATATTAATAAAGATGGAGTGTATTTCAGACATTGTGCATGCATGAGCTGCTTGTGTGCACTACTGGTTTTCTAACATTCTCAACACACCCAACAACCACGTGGCAAACCTTTCATTCATCAATGGTAGCCAAGTGGATTGAAGTGGATTTTTTTTTTTGGGGAAATATTTCTCCCACAAAGGGAAAAAAATATTTAAACTGATCTGTCACATTACACACAGGTTTAACTTGCACAAAGCAGCACATGAAGGGATCCTCGTGTTGAACCCTTTAATACCAGAGTTTTAGCTCCTGTGTTGATATTCTTTGAACTACTGTCAAATCTTTGACAAATGTACACAGTTTACATAATTCCAACTGATTCTGAAACTGAGAAAAGCATCTATGCACTGATATGCAACACTTACGCAAGAAGCTGCTTTCTTAGCTTTGTCAGTTGTGTAAATAGTCAAAGCATTGTGGTAGTTTGAAGAGCATGTATTAAAGTGTTAAAACTTGGTGCTCTCACACTCAGTTGTTGGAAATGAGAACATTGAGTGTGTTTTTAAATTAATAAAATTATTTGATTTACTTTTTGATTTATTTTTTTTATTTGCACGGCGGCGCAGTGGTTAGCGCTCTTGCCTCACAGCAAGAAGGCCAAGAAGTAGCAAGAAGTAGCAAGAAGTTCAAGTCCCGGCTGGGGGACTTAAAACAGTGTCACCAATGGGGGACCTTGCTGTGTTCTTTCCGTGCATGTGTGGGTTTTCTCCGGGTACTCCGGCTTCTTCTCACCATCCAAAATCATGCTTCATAGGTTAATTGGTCACTCTAAATTGTCCCCATGTGTGGATGTGAGTGTGCATTGCTGTGTGATTGTGGCCCCTGCGACAGACTGGCAACCTGTCCAAGGCCTTCGCCCATAAGTGGCTTGGTTAGGCTACGGCTGCCCTGTGACCCTGAAAGGGACAAAACTGTATTGAAAATGAATGAATATCTGATTTACTGCTAGATTGCCCTAAATCTTTTGGACCAAAGACAGTTCTTCAACACAATATGTGCTAAAATGATTACGCTATCATAAATTGCAATTAAAAAAAATACATTATAGTTCAAGTTAGACTCGTGTTACAGATTTTAATTTGTTTTGCTAAAATCTTAAAATTTTAATTTGAACGCCGCCGTTACCAGACTTAACGATCAGCGTGTTGCGTGCTCAGAAGAAGACCTGGTTCTTGTTAAGGAAATGCTTCTCATGTTGGCCTGTGTTCCGGCTTTGAGGTTTTGAGAGACAAAGTCATGACCAAACAATACTAAGAATATTACCATATTCACTATTTTCATTATTATGCCTCATCTGACTCAACCATTCAAACTCGGAAAGAGCATCACACTTCATTTGGTGTTTATTTTATTTATTTCCATATACTTATTTAAAATAGTTATTTGGGGATAAATAAAGTGTATATATATATATATATATTGTTCCTTTCACCTGAAATGGGAATTTATAGCGTGTGGCAAAAGAGATTTGGTGTAAAATCTTGTCTTTGGTGTCCTTAGACCCTTTGGTCTTGGTCGTGGTGGAGAGGCTGTAGTCTTCACTGTTTTAAGGCCCACTCCAACTATATTTGTTTTTATCATTAAATCATTCCCTGTGGTCTTTTAATTGTGATTCTGCAGTTTTAAGCCATTTTTTTAAGACCTATTTTCTGCAGAGCAGAAGTAAATTTGACTTTTGAGTTGTGGTAGTGACTTTTGGCGCAAGTGTTATCCTCTGTGAATTTCCCATCATCCCTTTATTTTACACGCTCTCCTGCTCGTTTATAGCACCTCACCAGCCCAAGCTAACATACGAGTAGCAAGGAAATGACGAGTACTGTCAGAGCTTTCTAGCTGCACAGTTTGGAGCCAGAAAACTGCTCAGAGGAGGAAAAAGAAAACTTTAATTGATTTATTTGTCTGCAAGTAGATGCTTCCGAATTGTTGCGAAGCAGGGAGACTTTGGCCCGCCCATGGCAGTGGTTACTTTTTTCAAAGTTTTTGTCTGCTCCTGATCCAACACTATTTGAATGAAAAAATACTCAGAATCACAGTTTTAATCCTATATTATCTTACATATGTCCACCATTATGAGAAAAGTGCTACAACATTTCTATAAACACCAAAACATGATTTTCAATGGAGTGGGTCTTTAAAGTTGTGGACGTGTATTTTATACAGGTAACCAGTTCATTACATTACATTATTTGCAAGTGGAGGATAGAGCATTCGGAAGAAGAAGAAACTTGTCTGTGAAGGACTGAATTCTTGCTTGTATGATGAAGCTAAAAAAATATTTTCTACACCATTATACAAATAAATTCTTTGAAAATCTAAAAAAAATTATATCCTAGTTTATTTTTTTAACATCATGTCTCTTACAGTTGAAGTTCACCTATGATGACCATTACAGATTTTTATCATCTTTTTTGCAGCATTAGGTACTGAAATACTGTTTTTGCCCCAGTATGTATGTGCCTTGAAGATTTGCTTTACCTCATAATTTGTCTGTACTTTCAACATGTTTGCTCTAGTGGCCTTTCTTTGACAGATGACTGGGAGGCAGAAAATCAAGCAAGGGAGGGGGGACAGCAAAGGACAAAAGGTCAGGGTTTGAACTCTGTTCTGCTGCAAAGAGCATTTTTAGCCTTCATATGTGAAGCCCTAACTCAGCCAGAGCTTCAAAAAGTTCTAATCAGCATGAAAAACACAAATGAGTGCAAACACATCAAATGAAGGAAACTTTGCATCCATAAAAAGTATGATCCAGTGACTGCATAACACAGATAATACAATAAATTAATACAAAATAATTTTAAAATAAAAAAAAAGTGACAAGCCTTCCAGATTGATGTTTCTCAGGCCAGTGTTTTGTTGTGGGAATAGCACAACTTTAACAAAGGGGCATCATGGTATGGGCTTGATGTCACTTTTGCTTTGGAATGCACCATATTATGGAAGGACCAAAGCAAGATGAATATTGATCGTAAACATCTCCTCGTGCATTAATGTTCAAACTCTCCCAACAGTTCCACTCAAATCTCTACTCTATCTATAGGACAGTTACTAACCTCTTGTTTTATTATTTGCGCTTTGAGATACCTCAGGTGATAAACATTCTCATGTTTCATAATAACATGTTCTGGTCATTAACAAAAAACGTGTAGAACTTCAACCACACATGCCATATTCCCTGATTTAAAAAAAATAAGTTTTAATCATACATTTTTATGGAAATGGAAGCACATGAATATAATAATTAAATAATAAGTAATAATAACATATAATAATAGATTTATTACTTTTTTAGCATATTTACTACCACGTTGTGTTCTTGAATTTGTTAATGAAAGCTCAGTCAAAGGTCAAATTGGTTTGCACTCTTCAGCTGCCAACATTTGCTACCCAGACCAGTAACATTCATGTTTTAATAGTTTGTTTTGTGAAAAAAAAAGCATCAAATATGAATCTGCTTTGAAAAAGAGCCAATGTAAACACCCCAAGCTGCAAACCTCCTAAAGCAATGCAGTCATGGCGTATTTCACTCTTAACAAATCCCAAATTATGTGCATCTACATTAGAATAAAATCAAATATATTTAGGATTCACATGCCTTTCTAACCTCACGCATGCAAGCACTCATGGCATCGCATGCATATTTTCATTGCATTGACTTGTCATGTTTACTGTTATGTCTTCAGTTCATAAACACGCAGATATTAGAAGGAGCAGCATCATTAGGAGCACAGAATACGTTTATTTTTATGACTGTTTGCTTATATTTAACTATTGGTGGCGGCAGCAGCAATTTTGACGGTAAGAGGACAGTTCTAAAGGAAAAAAATGGGGAAATGTGGCATCTTTAGGCATGAAAGTAAAGAATTCTGCATAAATTGAGGTAAAAAGATCCACCAGAACCATCAGGCTGTGTGGCCACATTGCTGTATCCTGGGTTTTTTTCAGGTCTGTGAAGTTGGGGATAAAATTAGCCCAGCAAATTAGTAATGATGAGTCACTTGTTATCTTTCTTGTGTGTGTTGGCAGGAGGTGGGTGAGTGTGGGATGCTGTGCTTGCTCAGGTCTTACAGGAATTTAATTGAGGAATGTGTGTTTGTTTTCACAGCAAACAGCGTTTGACTGCTTACTGTATTTGTGAGCCTTTTGTTGTCCTGGTTTCCAGGATTCTTTCCTTAGGATGAGGGGTGTCATCTTGGAAGCATTTCAGTGGCACGTACGCCACAGCTCTCCTGCTTCTACACGAGGAATGTTTGACTATATGAGAATGAAATTGAAAGCTGATCTGCATCGATCCCTGTAGGTTCCATAACATTATCTAGTCTGACCTCCTGCAGGTGTTTCCATTTAATTAAAGTTTGCTTTGATCATCCAGTCACTGATATTGCAATTTCACTGCCATGAAATATTACATCTTGCCTCCATATTTCAGAGAAAGATAAGCCCTCGTCAGAACTGCCCTTACGGGTGGATAC
This sequence comes from Adrianichthys oophorus, assembly GCA_036245035.1. Taxonomy (NCBI): domain Eukaryota; kingdom Metazoa; phylum Chordata; class Actinopteri; order Beloniformes; family Adrianichthyidae; genus Adrianichthys; species Adrianichthys oophorus. Next base: position 21,874,617 of record BSAI01000005.1, on the reverse strand, counting down.
GGGGTATCTGTGAGTGAAAAATGGTTAAACGTGTATGGGTAACCCAGGTGACCCACATGAAGTATCAAGGTCGTGGACCACTCAGTAAACCCATAGAGCAAAAATGTTCATGTACTTTTTTTCTACGGGTATGTATTTTATTGTTTTCATTGTTTTTTCATTGTTTTCAACCCTCATAAATCCTCTGCACTAAGCCGAATCTGGAATCTGTTGATGCTATTCACATGATCCTTGCGCATCACCTACACACACCGTGTGTGCAGCATTTGCATGCAGTCAGTAAGTAACACTTGCATTTCAATAACGACAATAGTGTGATGTAAGGGCACCGTACAACAGCATCACTCATAAGTCATAATCATTACATTATCATTTTGGATACTTTACTATACACGTACAACACACAAAACAATGGCATGTTTCACTTTTATTTTTGAGATGTCTGTTTAAGCCAAAATCCTGCAGTACCTGTCAGGTGTATGTGACTAAGGCTATGGAAGCTGTTTCTGTGCCTTTTTGAAGGATCTTGTCTCTTCTGTTGCTCCAAGTGCTGGAAGCAGAAATAAGGCCACTTACCCCAACCTTAACCGTGACCCGAAAATCTTCCGAATTGTAAGAAAACTTGTATTACGTTTAAAACAGGAAAACTGTAACCGTTGGGGTCAGTTAAAATGAAGGGTTTTTTTTTTTTGCGTTATGGTGGGACTTCTGGTTTCAGTTGAGGATTTCAGGTTCTGGCAGTTGATGTCTGCAACCAGTTCCTCTTGATTTTCCTTGGTGTTGTTTCAAATTCCCATTCCCACATAATAGACATACAACACACAACAATGATATGTGCCATTTTTATGACGTCCCGTGACCATACGAGCCTCAAGAGAGCTCCACCAGTGCTCCCCTTTGGGCCACTGCTCTCTACGACCCTCCATGGACCCATACAACTCAAAATCCTGCAGCACCTGTACAAGTCAGGCTCCCCTGGTACAGATGCATGTGAACAAGGCAAAAGGAGCTAAAATTGTTTGTACTTGTACTTTTTTATTCTGTGAAATCAAAGCAATGTTACCGTGCTGGTCTGTGTGGATGAGGTCGAACCCCAGCCCATTTGTGGCTGCGCAGTCACTCTTATGAGTATTGCATTTGATAAAAAGACAAATGGCGTGCTTTTGAATGTTGCATGGATGAAATGACAGATTTGCTGCCTTGTTTAAGGACCCTCCCAGGCAGTCCGGTAGTTAAGGTTTCCTCTGTCTAACTCTTGTTTGCGGATCGCCATTGTTTTAAATTTGGTAATAACTTCATCTTTCTCACCCACACTCCTTTTTTGGTAACTTCTGCTGGTTTGGCACAGGAGGATTATTCTGGAGGGAGTCTCCTTTGGTGTCAGAGGAGTGGAAAGAGAGAGGTTGATGACATTTTGCACTGGGGGATGTCAGATGAATGCTGGAAGTGTCTTGAGCTGAGCTGTGCTCCAGTTGGGTTCTGTCAAAGTCACTGGTTTAACAACAACAGGAGCTGTAATTATAGAAAATATCCTTGGCAGACTCTGACATCCTTGTCTGTTCATGTCAAATTGCTGGTGCCAGCACTCTTACTTCTGCCCACCTTTTTAATCTTGTTTTGTCCACTTACGTCTCCTTATTTCAGCCTCGGCCACATCCCCCGCACACTCTGCACGCCTCCCATGTGCATGTGCTCTTGGCGTGAAGACATTTACGCTTTAAATCATAACTTATTCAAGTCCTCAGCATTTAAGCTTTTTCAGCACTTCGTTTGCTACTTTCTTGTTCAGCTGTGTCATAATTGCAGCCTGAGTGTGACCCATTCCCATGTTGGGGAAACTGGTTATATAAATATTGCCCCCGAGCATCTCACCGCAGTACTGCCAGCCTCTTTCATTCATAGTCTGAGATTTAGAGCGTAAAAAATGCCTTCAAAAACAAATACGAATGTTGCACGTGGTAGGTTTTTTTTTTTTTTTTTTGTCCCTACAGAAATTACAGACTCCTGTCGTTGAAGTCCACTCCATTTTAATGACAGCAGATCTACCCATAATGCTTTGGAACGTCTCTGGGGCTCCGAGTCACCTCTCACATCTGCTGCTGCTTTTACCACGAATAACCCAGATGTGCACACATAAATGCACAAAAGCACACACACACACACATCCAGAAGGTGAGATGTTTAAAAAGAATTAACCCTAAAAAGTCATGAATATACAGTTGAAGATGTGATGGAAACGTTTTCTGAACTGAATCTTTTGCTGAATCCTGGTTTTATTTGCAATAAAATACATTTTTATAAAGGAAAAAAACTGAACATTTTTTAGGGGTGTGACGATTAATCGATAAGTTGATTTATATTCCTACGATTTAACCAGCAAGTTGTTGATTAAATCAACCTATACCATTATGAAATGGTTTTAAGATTAAATAAATCTTGGAAAATACCTTTCGGATTGAGTCACGGTAGGTTTATTTTACTGTTGTAAAAATTGTTACTCATTGTAAAAATGACCAAGTGCCATCACAGTGGACAACACGCACGTGATGACAGCAAAATATTATCAACCGTCATTATAGTAAAGAGTGTGGAAACTGAATTTTCAAAAGACATGTAACCATAAAGTGTGGTTCTAATAATGTTCTAATAAAGTTCCCTTTGTGTTATTTTGATGTGGAAAAACAACAGTGGGCTGAGTTTTATCAAACTAAAATGTGAATTGATTTGCCATTAATTCTTGTTTGCTTTTTTGTTTGTGCACATATTTAATTTACACTTGATTGCAAGAAATACAAATAATCTGGAAAACTTCACCTGCACAGTTCTGTACCAGGTATTCATCTCTGAGTCACACTGGTTAAGGTTTTGACAAAAGATGTCCTGGATAGTTCAGTAAATCAGATAAAATCTTTAAAAATGAACCAAAATCGGCTATGAATATGATCAACAACTACAGATTATGATATGAATTGAATTGTTAAAGTGAATTGTTAAATTCAGATGAGTTTTTCATTTTCTGTGCATTCAGTTCATGCGTCGACTCCATTCCTTAAAACAAAGAAATCGGGCAAAAATATCCAGCATTTCAGAGGACCCGTTACATGATATGACAAGCCAGGTCAGTAGCCTTTGAACCGCAGCAGATCAGAGACACAAAGTCACTTCAGGTGAAACGATTAGTTCAGAGTTACGGTTTTGTTGTCTCTTGTCAGCCGTGAAGCATCCATGACTAATCAGAGAACTGGGAAACCAGAGCTAACATTAGAGATGTTGAAGATTTGAAGAAAAATAAAGCTCTGCGATGTAATTCTGGTGTTTTCTTTTTTTTTATTAGCTTCAACTTGAGTATTTTAAACCATGAAATGTTCTTATTAAGTAACACATAGATCTTTCTCTCTAACCTCCCACATGCGGTAAATTTAGAATGCTTGCTGTGAGATGCACAAGCCTGAGCTTTACTAAAATAGAAAATAAGGTTTAAAAAAAAAGCTGATTTTATTGCTTTTTAAAACTTTTTATTGTAAATAAAATTAGCGAAAGGATAATAGGGCTTTTATATCTGCATGTGTTTCAGAAGTGGGCAGTATTCCAGTATTAACAGTTCTTAGAACAAATTGACACAGTTTGATCTACGAATAGTTACAGGTATTGTCAATTAATCACAGTTTTATGTTGCAGTTTTGCAGGTTAGAAGGGTTTATGATAGTTTTCATGCGAAAGAGGCTTAAATTGATTTTTTTAACTTTAACTTGGTAGTACAAGTATGCTATTACTCTTTTCTGTATACTATAATAATAATTTATCTTTTAGCCCTCACACAGATTTAAAGACTCTCCTCTGCTGTTAGTCTCTTAATGTCGCATTGTCTCCTTGTTTTCTGCTCCACTGTTCTTCGTCCAGTTTTACCTTGAACGACCGAATGGATGCATGACATTGAAACCTCACTGAGTCAGCAGGTTGGAACTCTGTCCTTCAAACCAGTTGGTGGCTTCAGTCCCATGAAGTTAACAAAGGCAAACAGAAGAAAAAAAACTACTCAAATAAGACCTGCAGTGAGAGAAGAACTATAAAGGTCAGTTTGAGGGGACAGATTTGGCACAGCTAACCTGTTTTGATTGAGCCAAAATATAGAAAAATACCATTAAAACCGAGAACCGCACTCATAGTTTTGTCAGCAGATATTGGTTTTGGCTGTCACTAAAGCCGTTCTGGCTGAAAACAGTTTGGCCCTTTCACCAAAGATATGCTGGTTCCATTCTAAAATAGTAACCCTTATGTAACCATGACATCTGTTGGAAAATGCAGTTCTGCAGCGTAAAAGGCTTTCTTAAAGCGAATCAGTCAGATGATGATTATTGAAGTAAAAATATATATATATTTTATTATATTTCAGGGACCAAGGCAGCTGAATGTAATAATAAAAAAGCAAAATTACATTCTAAGATGTAATCTAATTTATTTAAAGACCCACTCCAATGAAAATTGTGTTTTATGGCATGTTGTCGTGGCATTTCTCTGATGATGGAGGACATAAATAAAGACAATTAGGCTCACAGTGGTCCTCATGAAACAAATGAGGGAATAGTGGCCCAGGGGTCCATGGTGGCAGGGATCACCATATTAATGTCAAGTCATAACTGAGCCTGTCAACAGCCCTTGTCAAGTTCCTGCGCTGCCACCATTCGATTTCTAACCATCTGACGGAGGCAGTGGGACGGTAGCAGGGGGGGTTGCTGGAGGGTGGCAATTTGAAATCGGCCGATCATCAGACGATTTTGGGGACCTTGGAGACCCTCCCATCAGTCAATTATTGTGCTGCTGCCTTCCTGTTCCCCGCCTGCTACAACGCGATCTTCAAATGTGCTCTTGCAGCCAAAAATCGCTCTGTTTCAAAAATCGCCCGGTCGCTTCTCAATTTTCAACTTTTTTTAAAAACCTAGGCTGCCACTGTGTGACGTAAAAAAAAATGCAACCGCCGCCTGCCGATTTTGTTGAAAAATTGACATTTAGGTGGCTGTGCGGTGGCATTTTGGCATATATGACCGTAGTCTAAGCTAGCGGGGTACTATGTAAACAGAGAGCTCTCAGTTACTGGAAAAGGAAAGGGGGCAGGGTTGCTGCACGCTAAAACTCAGATGAGAATTTCTGACAGGTTTTTTGATTGTGACTGAAAACTGCTTAACCCCTTAATGCCTGCATTTATTTCCAGCTAAGAAATATAAAATTTAACTTCTGTTTTTGCTTTACGTAGATGCTACATTTCGGTAGCCAAAGTGATTTGTCGTATCTTTGCAACAGCAGACATTAGGGAATTATTATAATTAAAAAAACTGAAATGCTTTTAAAATAAAAACAAAAGAAGATTGGAGTGGGCATTTAAAGAAAAAGAAAGGACCATTCATTTATGTATTGTTTGTACCAGTTGGAAAAAAGAAAAGAAAAAAAGAACAATGTATAATACTATTAACCCTTTTTTTAGACTCTGAACAATTGGAAGAGTAGAAGAAAAAACATTTGTATGCCATCTATTTGTTAGATGACAACAGAAAATGTATGAAGTTTTACCAGGAATAACGTCTAAGCTCAAATGGAGAGCAGAATTAATCGTACCCCTGAAATACCAAACTATTGTACCAGTTTTCTGTCAAACACTAATAGTAGTCCTGTGTTGGTATACTCTATAAATTGAAACCTCTGTGCCTGCTGACACTGTGTCCCACCCCATCATTATTGAAGTCAGTCAAGGGTTTGTGACCATCTGTCTCCTTAAGAAACCTGATGGTGGACACTGATCTCTTTCACCACGTCCAGGTCTCGGACAGACTCACTGCTTGAAGTGAGATACATTTCTATTTGATCTTCTCTGTTTCTTTTTCTTCTTTATGCATGTGGCATTTTTCTTTGTTAAATCATGTTTATAATTATTATATTTAACTTTTTAAAGAAAACTGCAAAAACTCCACATCAGCAGAAATCTACACTTATCAATTATTTGCTTGAATTATTTTGAAATTGAATTATTTTGATATTGAATTATTTTGATATTGTACCAAACATAGAGTATGTAAAAAAACTGATGAATTTGGAGAAAACTCCTGTAGTTTTATCAAACTTTAAAAATTGTTCTTGTTTACTGAAACATCTGAAAGCTTTTACATTGTGGCAATAAACTTAGTATGCTATTTGAGTTAAATAATCTCGATTAGAACCATGCGTATTATTAAAAAGTGTGAAACATTCTGTTGGTGGGAAAGAAACTTTAATAGCTGAACATAAAGGAGGCGGCGAGCAGGTCAGACCAGCTCTGTTCCGCCGGCCTTAGGCGGGAGCGGACAGATGGAAAATGTTCACCATCTTTCCCCCAATCACACCAACCTTCTACTTTCGTTTATGAACGCTTTAACGGTGCTGTAAAGACACTCTTCCCTTTTTCCTGACCTCCTTCAGTGGAAAACGATATTTATGGAGTTTGTTTTCCCAGCGCAAACCCGCTGTGTGCAACCACATCATTCTACTGGCACCAAACCATCAAGTCATTCTATCGTTCACATTCAGAACAAAAATTCTGCACCAAGTCCTTGTTTGTGTTGGCGCCTGTCACGCAGACAGAGGAGGATTTTTAAAGGGCGAGGGGAAGCAGAGGATTTGGGGGGAAGTGATGCTTGGCATGCTAAAGACGCCACAGGCCCATCTGCCCATGCCTCACTTACAGTCTGTGGTTTCTGGCCCTGGCATCAGTGCACCAAGGGGCTGCAGCAACTTTTTTATCTGCAGCAGAATTTACAGTAGCGCTCCCGCCTTCACAAGAAATGCTTTTTGTCTGATTGTCAAGGCACGGTTCAGCTTGACATCTTTAATGTTTAATTTTGTTTTCATGTTCTGCTTGAGAAAAACACATCAGAGTCTGATAACACGGTTTAGTAGAAGTCCTTGAGCTCCAGGGCATCGATGAGACGCTCAGTTACATCTCTGTGCCAATGAGTGTGGAGGAAAAGAGGTGCATGTCATAAAAAAATAAAGCAGATAATAGGAATTTTTGCCACTCACCACAAACTGAGTAGTTTGTGTACAAAATAATGGATGTATTTCTTGATATGTGCCTTTTTAAGCCAGAGAACTTCAAGAGAGGAGCACAAAAGTGTGTTACAACTGGATTCACTGCCCAACTTATGGGGCTGCTGTGGTGGAGAAGTATGCAGTCGACCTCTGATCGGAAGGTCGCAGGTTTGGTTCATCCTTCCCTGTGTGTCAGTGTCCTTGAGTGAGACACTGAACCCCACATTGCTCCTGGTGGTTGAGGTTAGCACCATTGTAAGGCAGTGCTGGCGATATTAGGTTAATTGCGTAAACGGCTGAAGAGCTACGGTAATTCAAAGAAGGTCAACATAGGAGCTAAAGCTACAGTGCTACAGGGATAAAGTAAGTAAAAAATAAGTGCCAAATAAATATGCATTATTTACAATTGTTGATTCCATTGTTTTCAAAATTCCTTCCAAAAATACCTTCTTTTTTTGTTGTTCTAATTTTTCCTTTAATGGTTTAAAGTTTACAACTAGAACTTCATTAGAAATATTAGAAACTCTGACTTTCCAAACTAACAGAGAAGCAGAAAAGACAACAAACCAAAAAAGAAGTGGCGTTCAAAGAAAATTGAATCATAAATTTGATAAACTGAGAATAAATTAGATCTTCGTATTTTAAAATCTTAAAACCTTAAACTTAATGTCAAACCATGGACCCGTAACTATCATTTAAACAAAATGTAATACACTTTTATTTGTATTTTTCCATTCAAATTAGGATCAGAATCTTCACTTTATATATTGCATAAACCTTCCCAGCCAAGTCTAAAGTATTTGTCAAAGTATTAATACACACTCAAAAAATAAACCAGCCTCAAAGTTTTTGTTGCAAAACTTAAATCCTTAAATCAAAAACATTTCTCCTTCTTTTAATCCTAGCTTGACCTTTTTCTTCACGCTAAACATCAAAAGACATCACTTTGTAAAAGTCGCTGCCACATAAAGTTGATGGTACTTTTCCTTGAGTGTGCAAATTCAGCTGCTTGAGTTTCCAAATAAAGATTTGTTTTCAAAGAAATAACTGGGTCTTCTTTAAGCAGGTGTAAGATAAAACCTACTTTACATGATCCCCACATCTCATAGTATTAACTCCTGCAGCGTAGCACACAGAAATGTGAATGCAACATGCTGTGGCCTACTTTTGGAGTACCTCAGTGGTAATCCTATCCACCATCAGAGGATAAAAGTGTTGTGGGAAAACCTGCCTGTCCATTGTGCAGTAGACTGGGCTCAGAGAAAGGGAGGCTGGAGATCCTCTGCTGGTTGGCTGAATGATCTGTACCTTTCCATTCCTGACCAATGAGAGTGGAGTATGTATTTAATTCTACAGAGGCAGAAATACACAGTTACCCCAACGTCAGTCAGACCGGGAAGGGCTCAGGTGGCTGCACCGTACACTTGCTCTGGGCGGTGGCAATGCAGATGTTACGTGGTTGGCACGACATGTTTCTCCTCTGTGTCTGTGTGTGTTGTGGTCACAAGCCAGCTGTGATGGCCAGCTGCCCAGTTTGCAAACGCATTGGCAACTCCCCAGATAGCTGACCCACATAGATGCACGGCGAGTGGAGAGGAGCGCGTACAATTCCCTCTCTGAGATCATTTCAGTTACGTACACCTGTGTGGGCATCCTCCACACTGATACACTTGAACCCTCCCACCAGAGCTGGTGAAACACAAGAGGGGGATTTTATTGATTTTTTTTTTTTTGTCCTTTTTCCTTTTTTTTGGGATGACCTCATAGTTTTCTAAAGCAAAAAAGTGTGATTGCATTGTCAGAAGTTCTGCCACTGTGTGAGTGTCATCAGTTCAGCCCGTGCTCTTTCATTTTGTACAATCCTTACAGTTGTTTCCTTTTCTCTGCATCAAATCATCAGAATAAGCAGAAATGTTTTTTTTTTTATTTCAGTTTCCACAATGAATGTACTGTTTATTCTGCCTCAGCTGCTGGCATTAGGTGGCCCTCTGTGTTTATCTTGACCTGACGTTTCTCTGTTTTCATTTTGATTAGGATATGCTGAGGCAGTGAATTCTGATAAGACAAACACAGTTAAACATCCTGTAACAGACTGTAGTCAGGAAAAGACTGCTCCACCTGCTTTTATCCTCCTGTTTTTATTTTCTTTTGACATATCAGAGCCAAACTTTTCTTGCTTATAAAAAACTTTTCATTTTCTGGGACATAGTTTCTGTAGAGGGTCAGTAGTTCATTCAGAAATCCTCCTCTGAGTTGTGGGTGGGACCATTGGCACAGAGCAACCTTGCTCCTCCTTCCCCTCTCTGTTGCAGAGAGCTCGGAGCAGGAAGCTTGTGGCCCGTCCAGCGTATTACCTACATCTCAAATACAATCTTTTTCAAGCAGCATTTTTCCATCTGCTGATGATTTACAGCTATTTGAATAAAGAAATAGTCAGAAATGAAATTTTGAGCTTAATTTTCTCAATGTATGTTATTGATTATCAGAAAAATGCCACAAGAACATGTTAAAAACACAAAAACACAAATGTATTTAAGAAACATCCTTGTGTGATCATTTCGAGGAAAAACTTAAAACCCCATCAGTTATCCAATAACACCTCCAGTTTACCAAACACAGCCCACATCTGAATTTTCTGCAGGAATCTTATATTTGTCTTTGTCCATGTGCAGTGGGAGGTTCTGAGTGGTTCCTCCTTTAATACTAGATCATATGACAATGACATATGACATATGTCAAAGGTGTGAAATTTCCCAGCTTTAACGGAGTCGCTTAATTCCAGAAATACATCAATGCAGACTTCAAAATAAAACAGTGACGGTCAGACAATACTTCTTCCACAGACTGCATGAAGCTGTTCATGAGTGTTTTGAACTTCACGTGACCGTGTCGGCCTGCCCCGACTCTGTAGTCATGTGACCGTGCTGGAATGCAGTCCTGTTCTTGCGTGACACTGCATTGCAGTGCAGTCAGTACAAGCAGTCTCTGCCTGGGCGTTGCAAGAACATCCAATCTGATAATGGTCTGTAAAAGTTAAAGTATGCTGACTGCTGGTGCTGCTATTGTCGAGTCATGACATACAACTAAATATTTTATTTGTTGTTTTTAAGATGCCTGGTCTCTACTTTGTGCTCTGTATCTGTGGCCCCCGTGGTTGTAGTGTCCACATGAGTCCACAGCTGAGTCGAGAGATGAATTAGTTGCAGTGATACTCATTTGTCATAGGAGAAAATGCTGATGTGTGCATATAATAAAGATGGGGGAGGACAATTCATGTGAGATGAACTGGCTTCTTCTGGACGATGGGATGCAGGATATTTTAGCAACTTGTGTTTTTTTTTTTTTATATATTTGCAGAGATGGGAAGTGTACGCAGATTCTCTTACACACTGTTTTCTGACCACATGCGGCTGGTTTTCTGTAGATGTGTGATCCCCCTGATTTCATTGTGTGTCTATGAAACGAGGAGCGTAAAAATTCTGTCTAAATTGGGTTCAAAGTTTTAAACAAAAATCCCTTTGTTATGAATGCTACCAACAACTGAGACGTGAACCCCCAACTCCAGATTTGGTTTGTGTTGCCTGACAACATGGAGTTTTCCTTGAATTTGCTGGTCAACTAAGTCCTACAGCATCTCAGCTGAACCAGAGTTAAGATGGGAAACAGCATGACAGCTGTGAAATACAATTGAAATAAATAGCTGGGCTCTGTCAGAGGTTGGCGGAGGATCGTGCTTTTATGTTGAACTGAAGAGGCACAGAGGTGAATAAGACGTTCTCTGCCAAATGTTTATGCAATAGATTCTGCTGATCAGGAACTGTACTGATATTGACATTTGGATGTTTTGAATAAAAAAACATTTTAACAAAAGCCTTTTGTTGTTAAGACATTAAAACAAACCAAAAAAAGCAATAATTAGTTTGACGGAATCCCATTCCCATCATTTTTTTTTGTACAGTGCTCCCTCATTTATTGTAGAATTTATTGTCTAAAGTTGACTTGCAACCTTTACTTTTTACAATCATTATGAATATTTAAGGTTACAAAAGTCTTCACTACACACTTTATACATTTTTCTCAGACATGAACATTTTCACACTGTTCTCTCTTGTTTAAACTCTAAATTAAAAGTTCAATCCTTCATATACGAGTCCAGTAATATAGAATGAACCTGAATATCTACTCATGATCTTAGATTTATGTAGATTTGGCAAACTGAAAGCATTCTGTACAGGAGACTAGAAGATTACATCATCCCGCTGCCCGACCAAAGTTTAAAAAATAATCCTGTCCCATCCTGCTTCTGGTAATCTGACTCCCACTCCTGTTCAAAATAATCTCAGCTCCTTATTTTTGTATTTATTATAATTCAACTTGATTAATATTCAACTCTTGTGAACTTTTTTATATTACATCTAACTTTCCTGAACTTAACAGAAAGGTCTTTCATCTTTATTCTTCGCTGGATGTTTTTTTTTTTTTGTCATCTGACTCACCTTGGATTGTAATAATCGCCATCACTGCCATTAATATATGATCGCTGCACTTTAGATTTGAGCTGGGAAACGACTAGGTTCATTTATGGTTTCTGGGTTATGTAGTTATATTTTCAATTGAGTTACATTGTAGACAGAAAACTACAAAATGGCTCCACCTTTACTTTTTTTGTCGTCGCTCTTATAGGTTGGTTCCTGCTCCCATCCTGCTCCAGTAAGAAATTTATCCCATCCCATACTGGTCCCGTGATTAATGGCACTGATGACTACTAACACACAGGAACTCCGCGGCAATGCCTTGACCCATGGGATTCCCAAAAAATGTCAGCCTCTACAGGAGACACTGCACAGAGGAGATTGTCAGTGGTCTACAGCCAAACAGGGTGGAGATGCAATGTCAGATTGCAATAAAAAAGTGTGCTTAATAACCAGGCCGCGAAAGATGAATTGCATTATAATGAGGAACCGCTGTACTAATCTGTCGCTAATGCTTCTCGCTGCTGACTTTTTTTTCTCTTCCCAATAAACTTATCTTTAATTTGCATTGGTGTGTTGAGACTTCCACTCTCCACTTCTGCACTCGCAAAAAAGAGTGTCATTATGCATCCTGCTGCCATCGTCCAAAACTTCACCATCCCCAGATTGTCGTCTGCTTCTTCACTATTGCTCTAAAAATAAAAAATAAAAAAAGACACTTTTACAGAACTTGTTTCAAAGCCGACCACCCCATTACAAAAATGGTCCTTCTGCAGTCGAGTTACTTTATCGCAAGCAATAACATTTTCCAATTACCTGGACAGCTGTCATCCTCCAGTTAAACGCAGGCCGCCGGAGCTTCTGCCACATCATTAGCAGCTTTTACCATCAATGCGCCATAACCAACAACTCTGCTGGAGTGAAGGCTTTCAAAACTTCCAGGAGAAATTTTCCAACAGCCTTTAAAACTTCATGCAGGTTTTTTTCTTCCTCATCTTTTGATGGACGACAGTCCACGTCTGTATTTTCTCATAAAAGTGACCTCACAGTCTTTGGAAGCTCTTGAAGCCCTGATTCAATTGTGTTCCAACTGAACATCTGCAGAATAATATTTAACTTGAATGGAATTGACACAATAAATGTCAAGAAGGCAGTGTGGTCACCTAACCCATTGGGTTGGATGTAGCCGTTTCCATTTGAATTGTTTCTCAGCATTTGTCCTCTCCCTTCCAGATTCATTGACTACCTTAATAAATATATTCACTTCAAATCAATGTTATTTTACAGCCCAATATTACTACCATAGCCGTCTCATTGGGCTTACACCAGTTATTTGCAAGAGCATAAAGTCAGTCATAAAAATGTAAACAAAAGCTGGTTGTTAAACAGACTAAGCTGACCAACCACCTCTGCCCTTACGCCCTACAAACTGAAAATGTTGCTGCTGGTTATTTCTTGCAATAATTGCAGTATTGCAGAAACTTCCTTTCATGTAGTAGTTGAAGACTGACTGTGATTTTGATTGATAAATGTAATTTCAAAATGCAAATACAGCATTACCATTCAGTTAAATTGGTAACAAATCCGCATAGTTCTATTTCCAGTCACAATGTTCTCCTTAAAACTATACATTTCAGCCAAATTGCCTTTTTTTTAAATCCCTAGTCATCATTTACTGACAAGACACTAAACAAGTATTCACTTTGCAAATAGTTGAAAAATTGTGATTGACAAGAAAGCAGAACATTCCAAGAAAACCAACTTGGCATTGACAATTGATGGACACCATTCAGAAAAAAGGCCACACCCCATATGTGCTTAAAAGTTAAAACCAATCTGTATTTACTTTTTATTGGTGTTTTACCTCAAACTTTCTAACATTGGAATAAAAAGACTAATCCAACTGTGGTACTAACCATAGTGGTGACATAGTGAACGGTTAGTCGCACAACTCCAGAGCCTTGAGGTTGCATTGCAGATTGTAGTGTCGCTGTGCTGTGTGTTGCTGGAAAAAAACCAGTCATGCATCTCATTAACAATCAGCTTTTAAAATAGTCCTGTTGTTTGGCATTCTGCTACCCCTCTCACTCCTCCTCTTTTCATTGCCCTTTGGGTGCCTGTCTTGGCATGAAGGAAAAACACAGAGCAACCCATTGTTCTGTTTCTGCTTACATGCATAACAAACACACACACAACTGCTTGTCAAGTTGCAGCCAGAAGAAAAACCCAAAGCCACAGGCCCCTTTAGCAGATATGTCGCGGGCGCAGAGCTGGAGGGTTAGTTAAGGAGACGACCACACCCAGAAGTGAGAGCTGGTGGGGTTTGGATCCAAGGACAACTCCCAAAGGAAAAATGTAGTAATTCCTATTTACTACCAGTCTTGCTTTTGGAGAATTCTGATTATTTTGTCCTCCAACTACATATCTAGTTTTTTATTTGATGGGGTTCAGATAAACGTAAGGATGTAGTTTACACTGACACATTTTAAACAATGACCTGCAATCTTCCTATTTGTATCCATCTTACTTGCTTTTTAGCAAGTGATTCCCCTAAGTGTGGTTGTGGTCCTTCGAGAAGAGCATCCCAGGAGGGGGACAGCGTCCCCCCTCTACTCCGTTTATGATGTAGCTTCCACTTTTTACATCAATGGCTTAGCAAAGTTTAAAGCTGTTTGTTTCTGTTCCTACTGCTTTTTTGCGCCGTCCCAATCCACGATATAGTTGTTTACATTTCATTGTTAATATTTAAGACCTAAAATGTGGTTTCTTTATTTTTGACCTTAATGTTGTCCCCTCACGGTCATCCTTTTTTTCTTCGTTGTAAGCTCTTCCACAAGACATGCACTCTATTTTTAAATGAGATTGCTTGTCAGTCTCTGTTTCACCTTCTCCTTGTGTCTTATTCCTTTTTTACTTTTGTCTCCTTGTTTCTACCTGTTGTTTTCTTTGTAGCTTTTGTTCACGTTCTTGTTTTGTTCTTTTTTGTTGTTGTTATTGTGTTCTTGTTGTTTCCTTTGTAGCTTTTCTACACTTTCTTCTTTTGTTTTTTTTCCTTATTTTTTGTTTGTTTCCTTGTTTCTGCCTGTTTTCTTTGTTTTCGGTTCATCTTTGACTCTGGTGGCATTCTAGTCTGCGTTGGATCTATCTTTCGTCCTCCCGTCTGTCCTCTGGTCTGTGATGGACCATTTATATATGGGTTGTTCTGATAAACAGAGCAGGCACTGCTCTGCTTGTGGTTTTCTATTACCTTTTCTGCTTCCGTCCTCTTTTTGTTGGATGTTGTGTTTGTGGTTATTGTGTTTCTTGCTTGTGGCTGAACCGTTTGATTGCTAAGACCTCCAGAGTGTTGAGATAATCAGTGCATTCTTGTTTGTGTCCTTGTTGTTTTTCCCATTTTGTAATCTGTGTATCTAGAGTCTAAAGAAAAATGCTCCTTATAGCTGATGCTAAACTTTTTTTGTTTGTAGATGCATTTTTAAACGAGAATTTAATGTATTTGGGGGGCAGGGGTGTATGTGGCCTCCGGTAACTTTTGTGTGTTTTCCAGGTGTCTGTTTGCCTCAACAATGTTCAGTGTAATGTCTGCAGGGACTTCACTGAACACTGAAATGTCATCATGTGTGATGATGTTTTCATCTTTTTCAACTGTTATGGTTTTTAGTTCTTGAGACATTCATTTTTCTGCCTCGTGTTTTACCCAAATATGGGTTTTATTATTTCCAGCAAGCCCTCTGACAGATTGTGCGTAACCGATCCAGTTCTGTCCACGACGGCTTGTAGGGGAGCTTCGTTTGATGGATTGTGGGTGTATCATAACATGGGGCGAGTGCTGTGAGTATTATGTCTTCGTTATACATACTTTGCTATATATATTTATTACAGGGTGAACAGGCTCTATCTACAAAGTACCTTTCTTTTCTTCTGTGTGGTATTTTTTTTCTACGAGTATTTACATTTTAGTTTCAGTTGCTTTTGTGTCCATGAGGACAGTGGCTTGACTAATTGCTGATGTTGCCAGATTTTAGATGCTTTTGTCTTCATCACATAGTTCTGCTTTCTTTTACTGATCATCAATTTGTAAAAAGTCACTTATGTGCCAATAGGTATTGTTTGTGTGAAACTTTAGTCCTTAATTTTGTTGTCTTTCTTATAGATAAATGTTGCTAATTAGTGAATTAGCTGGGTTTTATATATTTCAGATTTTTTAACTAAAAACACTTATTTTTGCTGTTCTTAACACATATCTGCACATCTAAGCATTTTGTCTTCTCTATAAACTCTCCATCTTTGTAGATGGACACAGATGGGGAATTTATGCATTGTGACTCCTGCAGAAGTCTTCTGCTGCCACAACATCTTTTTCTCACATTTTTCCTGTTTGTTACTTTTGTTAGATAGTTTCTTATCCCTTATAGAAAATCTATTTTATATTAAACTACATTTAACAACATTTTCTTAATGATCTTGAATATTAATTTAAATGAATTTAAATATTGAAATGGACAAGATCATCTAATTTCTCTGCAGTCAGGTGAAGTTTGATTCTATGCACAAAACAGACTGAAATGTTGCTTTGAAAATACATCAGGTTGCCTTAAATGCATTGAAGCAGAATTCCTAACACTAGGCACAAAATCACCTGTGCTCTAGAAATTAAAATGTACCAAATTGTTGTGGTATTTTTCTTTTTTTATATTTTCATAAAGTAAAAAAATTTTTTTATTCCGTTTTTTTGTTTTTAAAACAGAAAGTTAGTGTTATTAGTGATCTTGTGCGTTTGTGATTTTTTTTGTTGTAGTGTTTCTCAAATCAAACTTTATTTATAAACCACTTTTTAAACAACAGTAATGCAAAGTACTTTACAGGCCTAAAGCAAATAAAAGGAAATTCTAAAATACACAGAATGGCATTTTTTTTAGGGTAGAGCACCAAAACACACAATGTTTAAAACGGGTTAAACAAAAAAAAGAGGAATGAACTCATAAAAAAGCATAAAGCATGACTTCAGGATGATCCTATTTTTTCTTGCTGTAATGCTGTCCTCTGCTGGACAATCTGAGGTATGGCATATAAACGTTTCCCAAGCATCATGGACTTCCTTGGAAACTAAGAGTTCCTGTAACTTCTGGCAAAAAGAAGGTCGCTTCCATGCCTAAATCCATGCATTTTTGTGTTTCTTTTGTCTATGATTTCTTTTTTAGGACAATAGTTTTACTAATATCTCATTATAAACCAGACCTTTAAAGTCCACACAACTGTACTATTCAGAGTACAGTGAGGAGTCCAACATTTATCGCAAGATTTAAGTTTTAAAAATAATCTGTGATAGGTGAAAACTGTGAAGTAGAATTACAGATGTTTTAAGACTAAAACTCCTCATTACACACTCACTACTTTTCTAAACAGACACTAACATTTTAACAATTTCCTTTCTTGTTTACTCTCAAACTTCAAACCTTTATAGAAAAAAGTCTGGTTTCATAGGATGAAAACAAAGACCGGATCGTGATCACAGATTTATAAAGATTTGACAAGCTGACACCAGTCTGTGAATGAGACATGGCACAGATGAGACTGATTGACAAGGGCAACAGCCAATCAGGATGCAGCAAATTTGAACATAAAGAAATAAACCTGCGTAACAGTAAGACTGTGAAAGATGATCCGCAATATAGCAAGGCACCATTGTAAATCTCTAAATCTAACCAGGAGCCTGTGTTAGACTGATGAAACAAGGTTTTGTTGCTGCCAACTAAGAGATTTAAAAAGGTCTTCCATGAAGTTAAACAATTTTTTCCTGGCATTGCAACTGGACCCTTTCATAGATGTCCATGAATTCAGTACAGCCTCAGGCCAGTCCTGACCTTACCTGCACCTGAAGTCTAGGGTTGTTTCTGTTTTCTTTATAAAGACTCATTAAAAATGTTAGAAATTATACAAGCACAGTAATAATTATATAATAGAACAACTCATGCAAAAAGCACTGCACTTTTGCAAACACTTCTAGAAGTAGAATTTACTCTGTACAAATCCAGGTAAAAACCCAACACTTCAAAGTTTTCCTGTAAATGTTTGTTTGGCAAGAATAGGTCAGAGGGGAGGGGCAGCACTGGTTGGCCTATCACGGTTGCAGGCAGCCTGTGAGTTTGGTGTTCATGCATGCGTGCGTTCTGCAGTGACTGGGCCATTGCCCTCATTTTTGGCTGAAGGCCATGAGCCATGGTTGAAAGTCACGCTCCCCTTCTTATCACGCATGTAATATTCTTTCTTTCTCTTTTTAATGATCTTACTTGTACAAGTTCATGCCCACGGAGCTAATTATCATCCAACCGTGCTCTTTCTTCTCACTCATGGGAAGTCATGCCTTGACAGGCTTTTTACTCCCCAGTTCTACTCTTGTTACTCCCTCTACTCCAACATTCAGAGAGTTTGAAGAAGCTGGGGGACTTCTCCATGTCTGCACTTCTGTCTCACACAATGTCATTCCTGTCAAACTCTGATCAGAAGATGAGGTGGAAACTTTTGATCGAGGAACGTGACTTCCAAAGAATCCAGCAAAAGTCTGCTCTCGTTCGTTAAACATCCAAGTTATGCATATGTTTGTTTATTTTATTTTTGGTTCATTATTTAGTAAAACTTCAGAATAAATCACTGATAGCAAAACAAAAATGCCAAGAGGATCTGAATGCAGATCCTCCGCCTACGATAATACTACAATCATAAAGTTTTGAAACACGTAAAAATTGTTGCCATAAATGTTTGAGTGGACTGTGCATGCCACATACACTTGGTTCAGTGGCCTGGATCTCATCCTGTAAAACAGTTTAAGAGCTTGTTTTTGTCAGGGATTGGGTTTCTCCGGCAAACCACAGGAAAAGGCCACCAGGAGTTTGGTTGTTATTTAAGACTGGAGCACCTTTTAATCTCATCTGGATAACCGCAGGGCACTGGCTGCTCCGCCGCTGTGTTCTTTCGTCAGTTCAGGTTGAAAATGCCAGGCCAGGGAATGCAGTGCAGACTTTGTCTGCATCACATTCAAAGCCTGTAATTTCACTTCATTCAAGGATCAATGCTGACTCAAACTATTTCTAGAAAGCAACGCAAGGGTGTAATCTTACCCTGCCAGAGCAACTTTTTTCTAACACTTTGTCAGCTGTTGTAACAGTTTTTACACAACCGTGATCGGTTGGCCAGTTCCTGTTTTATGTCAGCTGAGATTTTTTTTTTCCTGTTCTTCACTTTTGTGTGACGTAAATCAGCAAATCGCCCCAATGACTGTTAACATTTCAAGCAGATGGAGTTGCACTTTCTGTGGGATAAACATTCCTTGTTTGGTGTAACCAGCTTCTGCTCATATAAACATCTGCTGCAGGTTTTCCTTTGTTTTGTTGCATTTAATTTACAGTAGAGCAAAAGAGTGTCAGTCACAAAAGCTGAGAAAGGTCTGTAATGTATCATAGATACGCTTAAACCCTGAGAGACAGAATATTAAAAAAATCAAAGAAATCCCATTGTATCTTTTTTATTTTTCAAAGAATTATAAGTAAGCGATCTAAACTGTACAAATAACAAGAATAAAGTAAAGTAACTAAAAATTGGCTGAATATTTATTTCTTTTGTAAGTGATCATGTTATATACGGGATAGTGCCCGTTTATTTTCAGAAATTGACACACGCCGTGGAAACCTGAACCGCCCGACGCAAGCAGAAGACGATCACGTCTGATTTGTAAATAATTTCCGTTAATGAAAATGAAAGCGTTCATTTTTTTTATCAAACGCGTGCGTTAATGTTGACAGCCCTAGTATTAAGACACCTGTCCAAACCCATAAATAGTTTGAGTCTAACCTCTCCACCATGACCAAATATCTGTCAAAGTTCACCAGAGACCAGATTGTACACCTGGACAAGACTGGAATGAACCAGTCTACAATAAGTAAGCAGCTTGATGAGACCTGCAGGACCTCACCTGGTGGGATACAAATAATCTGGAAAACAATGAAGAAGGAATCCTGAACTACATGAAGAGACTGGTCCATGAGCTGAAGATAGCTGGGACCACAGTAACACACAACGTTGTCATGGATTGAAATCCTGCAGAGCTCCAAAGGTCCCTCTTCTTAAACCAGCACATGTACAGACCTGACCAGTCAAAGTTCTCCAGAGACCATCAGGATGATCCAGAGGCAGATTGGAAAAATGTCATGTGGTTAGATGTGACCAAAATTGAAATCTTTGGTATAAACGCAACTCACCATGTTTGGAGGAAGAAAAATGCTGAAAAATGCCCATGAATATCATACCTACTGTGAAGCATGGGGGTGGAAGCATCATTGTTTAGTGTCGTTTACTGCAAATGGGATAGGATAACTGATCCTTATGAAGGAAATGATCAATGAATGATCATGAATGTTGGGATTTTGGACAAAAATCTCCTTCCGACCGTGCAAACATTGAGAATGAAACGTGGATGGATCTTCCAGCATAACAATGATCTCAAACACAACTAAGAAGTGGTTGTAGAGAAAGCATTTCAAGGTTCTGAAATGGTCTATCTAATCTCTGGATCTTAATCCAATAGAGAATATGTGCAGGAATCTGAAAATCTTTGTTGTCCAGCAACAGCCCCAAAACATCACAGCTCTTGAGAAGATCTGCATGGAAGAATGGACCAAAACAGCACAGAAAACATTTTACTTCTGTCTTTGACAACTAGGGCTGCATCACAGAGTATTGAGGTAACCTTTTGTTACTGACCAAATACTTATTTTCTGCACCATTACTTAAAATAAATTCTTTTAAAATCAAACAATATATTCCTGGATCTTTTTTTTTTTTTTTTAACATTTTCTCTCATAGTTGAAGTGTATCAATGAGGAGCATCACAGACCAAACTCATCTTTTTAAATGAAAGAACTAAAAGGATCTGTGACTGACAAAAATGTTTTAGTGTTTATAAATTATGTTTTCATGTAATCTAGCAGCAAGTTTATTTCAAGACATATATAGACACATTTGCGTGTCATAACATTTTCCATCATTTATTTTAGTCACTAACTGCTATTAATTGTGGCTGATGTAAGAAATAGCTTCAGTGTGTGAAGGATGTAAAGCTCTTAATGTGATTTTTAGTAGATTCATTGATTTGGCTGTTACCAAGGTAACCATCTAGTTTAGGAAATTTCAAAGCTATCACAATATCAAAAAACACTTTAGGCTCATAAAGCTTTATAAATAGTTGACTTACATACTTCAGGGATAAAATCATAATATCCTGTAACTGCAGAAAGCATAATGGTGGGAAACTTTATGCTTCGCCTAATTGTGAGACTTTTCCATGCAGTCACTAAGGGGAAAGTGCTCCTTTTGCAAGGTTTTACTAGATATTTTTGAGGTAAAAAAAACACGTGTATGCCACCAAAAGGAGTAACCATACAGTCAAAAACTAACACAACAAGCTTACATTCATCATCAGAATTACACACACATGAATAGTGGGGGGAATTCAAAAAAGAACATCTGTTCTGTGGCCATGGCTAACAAATGCGTTCATGCAGAAGATAGAGAAGGCTAACAATCTGAAATGTGTGATTCTTATAAATTGTTAACTCAACAAAAAAAGATAAAATCCTGGTGACATTCCTGCTTTAAATGTTCACTAGTGATACAGGCTCCCATCTCTACATGCATTTTGTAAAAATAATACATAAGACCAAAGATATCAAATCTGTCAACACTGAAACATGGACTTCTGAAAGAATTCATGTGTGATTCTTTCCATTCCCTATTTACAGTTTTTTACTTGTCTTGTTTGAATGTGACCTCTCAATCCTGCTCCATTTACTCCAGATGAAACCTAAAACTGAACACCTTTACTTTCGTGTACATATTTGTGTCTTTTTAATTAAAGATAAGAGTATATAAACACGGTCTTATGGAAAGGCAAACCTGGACTGTTCGGTGCAAGCTGAAGTAACCCGGGCTTTGTTCCTGAAGCTCAAGAAAAAAACTTTTACACCAAAGCTTCTATATATATTTTAGCAAGATTCTCCGAACAAAATAACTGAAACAGAGCCTGTTTAGACTCGTTTAGACTGAAATGTTAAACTAAAATGTTAAACTTGCATCTTATTTGTGTGTAGTTTGTATTTTTATTTTCAAAATTTATTAGAGCATAACATCCTATCAAAGTGTTAACTGGTGCCTGTTGTGGAAATCCCCTCTTCTTTCTTTATTGCAGTTTACTTATTTAGCACCCACTCGGATGAAAATTGTGTTTTTGGTGTTTTTAACATGTTCTTTTTGCATTTTTCTGATGACGGTAGACATGTATGAAGAACATTAAGCTCAAAATTGCATTTCTAAATATTTCTTTATTAACTACTGCTTTTGTACCACTCTTCCCTTTTGTCTCTTCTTGTTTCCAATCCATCTGTTACTGTTTTTTCAGTGTAACTCAGACTTAAAAGTTTTTGCTTTCTACTTATCTGAAAAATATTCTTTCTGTCTCCAACAGGTTTTTCCAGTGACAGTCCTTGCACAGTCAAAGGTAAGTTTTTCCTTAATCACCTTTCATTTATCTTTTTTCGTACTTCAAATGTATGTTTTTTTTTCAGTTAAATCTTAATAATCATCAATTATTATATTTTTTATCAAACACATGTTTGTACCATTTATGGCCACCAGAGGGAGGCAGAGTTTTGCCGTTTCGGTTGCGTCTCCATCATCATCAGGTGACTTTTGAGGCTGAGTGTCCAACATTGTTGGGCTAAAATCCCCTTTTTTTGTGTGCAGACTTGTAACTCTTACCTTCTTGTGTTGTAAGTGATGCAGAAAAGGTTGAAGTTTCCACTCCAGCACAAAAGAACCTTAGTAGTCAGATGTTGCAGGAAGGAGCAGGCGAAAAAAGAGGATGCTTGCTTGTTGCAAAGGTCACATACTTTTCAGACAGGTGCAGGCTGCCTCGTTTCATTTGTTCATTGTTATAGACCTGGAGATACGAGTCTCCCTCCTCTGAAAGTCTCCTCCTTTCTCACACCCCTTTCGCCTTCCCCTTAGCTGACTCCTGATAGGGCAGACATGGAGTCAACAGAGGAGAGAATCAGCGAGAGGAGGAGGTAAAGAGAGGGGAGGGATGGAAAAAGGAGTTTGGATGTGAGGGTAGAAACAAAGAAAGGTGTGTGGATTTGAGATGTTGCTATCACGCTGACTCAAACTGAATGAGTGTGATCACACAAGAGGAAGTTGTTGATCTGATTGGGATCACTGTGAGGGGTTGAAGTTTTATCTGATTTTTAAAGCTTTCAAAAGGCTTTTTTTGTTTTTGGTGTAAGTGGGCATGGCTCTTTTCAGCAACGATGCGCAGAGCTTGGGCTCCTATTATTGTCTGATCCGACGCAAGTTCAAGAGGAGGCGGAAGAAGCGCTCCGAACGCAAAGGTAACCCATGACTGGAAGTTCAGAGGCTGAGGAGCAGATGAGGCTGCGCAGGAGACAGCTTCACTTTTCCTAACAAAATAATGATGCTACCTTGGTAAACTTTAGACTTTTTTTCTGGCTGCATTGGCACACTACGTTTTGGGAATTTGACTACTCAATTAGGATAAAAGTTTAAAAATGTTTCATGGTTATACATTAAAGAATTATTTTTTTTCTATCTGAATTTGGCAAAAGGTGTTGAAAAAAATTACACCTAGACGGGGAAAATATTCTTGGTAATAGTTTATTTAAATAAAAATGTATATATATATATATATATATATATATAAAAACACTTGATGCAGAATTATCTTTAGGTTTGTTTTCAGATTGTTCAAAAATGGTGCACTTTCACAATTTATATTTGCTTTTACTTTGCATTTTTTCTTAATAAAAAATAAAAGAAAATATATAATAAAAATATAAGATATTTTTTGTAGTTATAAAATGTTTCTTGTGTCTATTTTATTTTTAGTTTTTCATTTGTCTATATTTTAGCAGCTATGAATATCAGCTTGTTGATGAAAGGTGCTTTGTTTAGTTGTTTCTAAGGAACTTTATAAATAAGGTTTAAAGACCCACTTTGATAATCTTTTGTTAAAGTGTTTTCAATGGTCTTTTAAAAATGATTATCTTGATTATCATTTAATAGGACATAGTTTCTACAGAGCAGCAGTAGTTTATTAGGAATTCACCTCTGAGTAGTGGGCGGGACCATTGGCACTGGGCAACTCCGTCCTACCTACCCGTTGCAACATTTTGGGGTATAAACATAAAGCTAACATATAAATCTCTTTTTTGGAGTTGCAACCTGCTATAGCACATAGCTGTTGATTTTCTATCATATCTATATTCGTCGCGTACACCTGAGCGTCAGAGTTGCTGATAAATGAAATAATAAGCTCTTTTTTCAATTGGCTTTTTTTTTTTTCTTCTACTCTTGATTTACAATAGTTTAAATACAGAAGTACACAAAAATGCAATTTTGAGCTTAGTTTTCTTCATATATGTCTTTCATAATTAGAAAAGTGCCACAAGAACATGGTAAAATAACACTTTTCCTTGGACTGGTCCCTTAACTGCTTTAAATAATCACCTGGTAAGTAACCATACTTTGTATCCTTCATTTTAAGGATTTTTATAAATAAACTTAGTGTCATTTAACACAGCCACATCAGTGTCTCCAAGACTATTAATCTAATTTCTGTGGTGACTACCAGAGAGAAAAAAATTTTGTCCAATAAAAAAAAAAAGTTTTTGAATCCACCAAAAACAACAATTCCTAGAGCCCCACCTTTCACATTTAGTAGAGGTGAAATGCCACAAATGTCTTCTGTAGATACTGAAAGGTATTCAATCAGTAGTATGCAGTGATTGGAGATATTCAGGTTCAGAAATGTTCTCTACAAATGACACATTTTTCATTGCTGGTAGTCAGGAGGTTATTTAAGACAAAAGTAAAACTGTTTAATTTTGATGCATTTGTAGTTTTTTTTATTGTAAGATACTAATAATGATTAGTTGCGTCTCCCTAAGGATGAGGAATTTGTGAATTTAACAGTGACTCTTTTTTGTTGTTGTCATATTTTGGAGCAACAGTTTGGCATGAATCAAGCAGGAGCCTGATGTTTAACTCTCAGGCTGGCAGGCCACTCTTCAGATGTGAAGTGGAGAGCCTGAGAAGGTCTCAGCTGAGTCTGCTGCTTCGCTCTGGGGATTAGCCAAACGGCTAATGTGGTAATTACTCAGGTGGCCACAGGTCAGTGGCAATATTAGCCGTGTCTCAGCCACTTGCTTTGACACCCTTCACCACCCCCAATCACCTGGCTCCATTCACCCAAGTAAAAGCAACCCTGCTGAGGTTGCATTTTGATGAGACGCTCTGCTAGCTCAGAGACTCTGTCCGTCAGTATAACTCCTTATAGGTGCCTGCCTTTTTTCTCCAAGAGAAAGTGGAATTTTGAGGCTGCTTCTTTGCCCCACATAAGCACCCTCTTGTTGATCTGATTGACTTTATCAAAAGGCTTCTAGATGTAATGAAAGTGTAGATGATGGTTACACGCTGGAGGCGTTCTGAAGAAAAGACTTGTCATGCTGTTTTGTTGAGACTTCCTTCACATTGCAACATTTTGAAGAAAAATATCAAAAATGTACCTGTTTTTAATCTTTTTTATTTCAGTGGCACTTTTCAACAGTGTCATCTCAATAAAAGTTTTCAATAAAGCATGTGGTGCCTGATAGCTCCCAAGTCCAACGTTCAAACATTTGACAGATTCTCCTGAGCCCGCTTTCTAGTGAAAGGTGTGTAGACTTCCCACAAGCTCACTCCTGATTGTTGAGAGTGGTTGCTACAGAAACGATGGCAATTCGGACCAATCACTACCTATTTTCGTCTGGCATCCATATTACAAGAAAATGGCAACTGAATTAACTTAATTTGGATGGAAGTAGTCCTTTTCTATGGGTGACATAACACTCACTCGGTCCAGTTCTCATGATGGGTCAATGGTCTGCGTTCACACTAAACTGAACCAGACTTGCAAGTGGACCGAGACTCTTATTCAGCTTTTTTTACACGTTTTTATATTAAATTTAAAAAAAATGTTGTATTTCAGATAAAATACTGGAAAGTTAAAGTAAAAGCACTTTTTTAAAAAGTATATATTTAAAGCTCTGTTCATAAAAAATGATAAAGACTAGAGAAAAGTAAATTCTATTCTTGTCTTTGAAATTCATCATCTTAGATTATGACAACAACACTGGTTAATGTACTCTGTAATCTGGGTTTATGATGTCACATTAGCCTGCAAATTTGACCATCTCATGTACTGGATGTCCTGGATTACAAATAAGGATTACAAATAAGACTGAATGCTTTTGATCTCTTTGGAACAGATGACCAGAACACAGTCAGAGTTAATAGTCATTTAATGTCATTTTCACTATTCAAATGTCTTAGTTTTGCATAGACACTTGGTCGTAAATTGTATCTAATTTCTTTTAAACATTTTTTCTTAATCAATCAATCAATAAAACACTTTGTTTGCAAAGCACCTTTCAACATGCGTAGAAGACGAGGTGCTTGACATAAGACATACTGGTATATAAATATAGTTAAACAGTAAAAAGTCATGAACAACAGACTAAAAACAAAAGCAATTGAAAGACGAACATAAAATGTTAAAAAAAAAAGGCTGTGACTAATGGTAATCTTTTTAACATTTATTTAAAGTAGGGTTAATTCTTTTGTGGGTGACTCAGTGACACTCCTACATATTCCTGCTGTTTAGCGTATTTTTCCCTCTTTCGTGCTGTAATGATCTTGATTTACCTCGCCGTGCTGAGCCGCTTTAGAAATTTCTGAACTTGAGCATATCGTCTGACTCCTTCAGAGCATCTCTTATAAATGTGCCATGCCTTGACGCTCGCAGACGGTGCTTTCCAATGGGCCGTGCATGAAATATGGAAAATTGGGAAGCTAGGTCTTTTCTGCCGTGCCAGCACAATCTCCAAAATGAGCTTTATGCAAGTTTATCAAAGAGCAGAACAAGCATCCACACTCCATACAGCCTCGATCTGTCGTTTTGAAGAAAGAAGACTTTCCGGTTGTTTACTTTTGTTCTCAAAATAATATAAAAATAAATAAAAAGGAGTGTAACAACATTTTTAAATATTAACTTGAACCCATTTTTTTTTTTAGATTAAAATGTATAGTGTTGAAAACTTGTATTCTTTTGATCTGAAGAATGTCAGTAGTCGACAAAATAGATTGCCAGACTTAAGAAAGAAATCCTGAACCTGGTTAGCATTTGTCAGCAGCTCTTAAAAAGGAAGTCAAACAGAAAACATTATCATTTACTTTACAAGGAAAATAGCTGTTGATTATAAACAACACCTCGCTGAGCATTACAAACACATCACCTCTCTTTCGACCTCAGAAATGAGTCGTCTTCCTGTGCCGATGTAATTAGCTTTGATTAGCATGCTGCTAATGACTGTGACAAACTGTCGAAGGGGAAAGAAGCATCGCAGGGAGAGCCTACACACAACGCAGAGGTGTGTTTACTGCCAGAGAGACACTTCAGAGCCCAGAAGATGGATGCATGCAGCGGTTTGTGGCGACTGCCTTTGTCACCAGGAGATGAACTTCATTACCGCAGATGCAAATGGATATCGGAATGTTCCCCCTTTGCAGCAGGGGATTCTGCTGCTTCCATGTCATAGGTGGCGATCTGAAGACAGTGATGAAAATTAGAATTTTCTAGCAAGGATGCAGCCTTTGCCAGCTGTGCGGAGACAAAGCTAAATCATGGTTGCAATTACTGTTTTCGTAATATTTGGATGGCTGTTAATCTAGCCATGGCAGCCCAGCTGTCATTCATCCTCCCGCTGTCGGGCGTGGGCGCCTTTCCTCTGTCTGCTGTCACAAGCTTTTTCATCGGACTGAAGCTTCCCTTCCGGCCTGTCCATCAGTTGTATCTCATCTTCTTGACAGCAGAAAGGGCACAAGGTGTGAAATGCATCTCCGAAATGACATGTCAGTGCACCAACTGCACAAACTCACATGGTCCACATTCTTGCGCTGCATTTCATTTACAGATCGCCCCGCCCTCATGCAGGGACCGGAACGAGCACACGCACTCTTTTTAGCATTGCTCTGCGTCTCACCTGGTTTTGAATGTGACACAAAGTCTTAAGCTAACGACACAACAGCCAAGTGACATGTGTTCAAGAAAGCGCATTTGAAGCGTTCTCGAATGTGCATCACTTGCCCGGTGTGCCCGAAGCGCATTATTGAATGCACATTTAGCCCATGTTCACAATTGACAAGCAGGGAGGGGATGCTGCTTATTTTTCTGCTATTTACTAGCCCTTGTCCACCACCTACAGTAGGAAGAGGCTTGTTTCAAAATGTCGATGATGGAGATGATTTCCATTTTTTTTTTCACAGCTCTATTCCGATACATGAAAGACTTGTTGTCATATCATTCTGGCTGAACACAAACCACATTTATTATTTTTCTTCTCCACGGTCCATTTTCAGTTGATTGGCATGAAATAAAAGGGGTGCCATCCAGACCAAATCGGAGTCCCAGATTGGTCAAGTTCGACCTGTTTAACTTTCAATGTACGTTCAATAGCGTTTTGTCATTGAAACTTGCGTAGCGAAAATGAACCTGAAAGTTTTGAACCTTAAAGCCTGAAATGCACATTTACATAGAGTTTTCTAGTGGACACTTGAATGCATATTAACAAGGGTGGTGTGAACGAAGCTTTAGGCATGAGCACACTGGTCAACAAGGTAAGCAGAACAGAGGACAACTTCCTAAGATATTTCGAAACTCTTAACGGGTCTGACAAATTAGCCTGAGTTTTTCCTTCCTGCTATTCAATTCTTTTTTGCTCCCTCTCATGTATTTGTGTTGCTTTTTATGGTGAGGGCGACCTGTCATCGTGCTTTCACAGTAATGCAGTGCACACACCTGGGCATTTGTGCACAGATGTGAGTTTTCTGGAGTCCCTTGCCTGTGCTCTGCTTTAGTCTTGCTGAACATTGAGCACAGCAGTGTTGGTCCTCTGTGAGCCCGCCATGCTCAGAAATTCACACATTCGCTCACATCCAAACACACTCAAACATACAGTCTTTTCCCCACAGGCGCTCCGTGCCTATGCTGTGTCATAAATCAGAGCTGTCAAGTAGATTTTACAGCTCCAAGAGAAAAGAGGAGAGGCAGCCACCCAGCAACCTTGAAATGATGGAGGAAAGCAGAAGTAAGGGAGTTTTAATGTTATCAAGCCTGAAACCTGATTCTGCAGAAGCCATAAAGGGGAGGCTTTTTCAACTGCATGAGATACAATTGGCAAGATTCCTGTTGGTGCTAATGGTGATACATGTTGCACATTTAGAGACTCGTATCAATTGTTCTTTTGTGTTGGTTTTTCATGATTGTGCGATATGTAGTTCCAGTAATGATGCAGATTGATGACCCAATACATTTAAAGCATCTGTGTAAGGTTGTAACTGTTCTCCAAAGATCCTAATGGCCTCGCCACATCACTGACCGCATTCCCTCTCTACTTCATAACTCCTAAAAGACTATAGAGTGGCACTTTCTAGTGCCCTTGATTTTAAGGCAATTTGGACACATGCTCACTACTTTTTTCTTTTCTAAACTTCAAGTATCGTGTCACACATTTGCCAAAATAAAAAACTCAATAAATATTAACATTTTAAAAAGACTATTTATAAATCCACTGTGTTCTGATGATGAAAAATGTATATATTAAAAAAGATACATATACAAATTGTATTTCAAATGACAAACAGTTAAAATGCAATGCATTGTGGCCTGTATTCCCTTGGGAATTCTCGATTCATAACCAAACCATATGTTACACCATTTAACCAAATTGTGGGGAAAGTGAATGGTTGCACCCCTACTGTATGTTCAGGGCCTGAATTTACTGCGGGATTGTGGGTATCACAGATATTAAAATTAGTTCCCACAAACAGATCTCTCATAATGCGTGGAATTCCAGCATAAAATGAATATGTAATCAGGGTCCTCAAAAGTAGTCGATAGCCGGTGAAAATTTACCGCCTACTTTCTGATGACAAACAAAACTTGTATTTAGTACCTCACAGAAAAACATCCGTGTGTGATGTAATCATAAATTCATGTTCACTTTGAGAAAAATTGCGCTTTTTTTGGTGAATCGTTTTCTTGCTCCTCTGCTGTCTGCATGCGAGGAACACAAGCACACCCCTTTCTGCACTCTGCTTGATAGTGGTAGCCTCCTAATTTCTTCTCAGCATCCTACTCTGAAAACGTTTGAGGCTCCTGTGGAATAATCTGCGAGTTTGCATCGCAACTACAAAACCAGAAACAAAGAGTAGAACTGAAATAACGAAGAAAAACATTTACTAAACTGGATTATGGAATTGTAGATTTGGACACGTTATGAGGGAATTTGAGGAACTGCAAAATTAAATATGTCTGTGTTCGCTTCAAATTTAAGAAGGTGGGAGTCGTTTTTATGATGAGCAGCACTATATTCACAAACATTTCCATGGGTCAGAGGTTTTAAATGAATCTTGGTGTCATTGGGCAAATCACTGACCCCCACATTTCCTCCGATTCTATACGTAATCTGTAAGGTGCTACTTTCTTAAGTTTTGGATTTATGCACACAAGTTCATGAGGAAGTGAGTACATTACTCTACAATGCCGTTTTTTCCTTATTGAAGCAGAGAATCTTGAGAACTGCAGAGTATTGAGTCATTGACTAAAGTGAGGATTGTTGTAATTTCAACATTTTCTTTATCAAAGCAGCCATGGTGCAGAGGCAGAGCAGTGGACCTCGGATCAGAAGATTGCAGGTTCGATTTCTGTTCTTTGTGCCCATTTTTTGAAGTGTCTTTGTGGAAGACACTGGACCCCACATTGTTCCTGGTGGTTATAGGTCAACATGAGTGTGATTCAGCAAAGCTGCCATTACTATGTGAACGTGTGCATTAATGGGTGAATGGGACTGTAAAGCACCTTGGGCCTTCTAGGAAGGTAGAAGCTAAATAGGTATACACTATTTACCATTATCCATCTACTCGTTTATAGATGTAAAATATGAACGTAAACCACAGAAAAGCCAACCTTGGTGAATTCTTTATGCTCTGATCACGCATACTTTGTGATTTTCTTTTAATCACATTATAATTTTCTTAACATTTAGAGCATAAAATATTTTGAAATTAGTATTATTTTCAGCAAATATTCAACATCGAGACACCAACAATTATATGCAATTATATCACATTTCCATTTGTGTTCTGTACGTTTGACATTACAGTTCAGTCTAATGTTAAAAGTGAGGGGAAATGAAGGCCATTTTTTTAGTAAGTGCTCATAGTCCTCGCTCATCCGAGAGCACGCATTCACTGATTGGAGGAGGCTCATCGCTTCTCAGCGTCTGAACGGTGTCCTCTTAATATGCAGAGTGGAGGAAAGTGTGCACACCTGACTATGGGGCTCAGAAGGCAAATCACTTGTGGCAGCCTAATTCACTCCTCTTTAGCTGGGCCAAATTGAATAATGGACTCAGGGCTGAGGTGTGTGTATGTGTGCTCATGTGGAAGTGATGAGTCTGAGAAGGCCATGTTTGGTGGGGGCCTACTTTGCAGCCCCTTCACTTTGGCCCATCAGTTTCAATCTTTCAGGACGACAGCCGTTCTCCTTTCTGCCACAACCCTTCTCCATTAGGCCACTGGTGCCACACGTGTACTCCATTACACCACATTACCTGGTCAGTGACTGGAGGTGTGACCTCTGGGGGGGGTCTTCTTACTTTGCAATGAAGACCTGCGTTCTATTATAATTCTTCCTAACTTTAGCACTTTCTCGAGTTAATCACAGGACTGCCAAAGTCTTTCTGGAGAATATAATTGGGCTGTGGATTGGCTGTGGTGAAGCTCATTTATCTGATTGCATAGATGGTAAGACGGTCCTTGTATTTTTAGTAGCCCTCACTATCTTAATGACTTAAAGAACCATTTAAATCTTTATTTATGTTATTATTCTGAGGCAGAAAATGAAGAAAATGTAGAATTTCACATCCTCTATGTAACAGAAAAGTAATAAATGTATTAGTTTTGTTCCTGCACCTCCAAAATGGAAGAAATCTTCAAACAATTTTTTAGAAATACCACATCCTGCTGGGCTGGTTATGGTCTGTTGTGACTTGAAAATACGTCTTTTGTTTTTGGAAGCGAGACAAAATAAGGCAGGAATGAAATAGATGTGGGTAATGCTGCAGCCTGGTGGGCCTATCAGTCTCTGTTAGAGCTGCAGAAAGGGTTGTCTCCCAGGCAGGCTTCCCAGCAACAGCCATTTCCAATGGCTATTTGTCTTTGTCCAGTTTCTTTCCTCTTTTTTGTTCCCTTTTTTCCACTTTCATCTCATCCTCCCTCTCATCTTCGATTGCTCATTTTCGCTTCTTAGTTGTGTTTGATCTCTTTTTTCGTCTGTTACTCGAGTTGTCTACTTTCTTTTTTTTTAATCCCTGTAACTTTTCTGTTATCAGAGTTTCTCAAGTATTTACGGCATTTAAAAAATAGATTTTCCTATAAAATTAAAGAAATAGTATCTGAAAACCTGTATAACTAGTAGTGTTTACTAAAAACGGTAGAAAAAGAATTCCTCTGATCGTCCAGTGTGAACATTGTGGGCTAAATGCACGTTCAAAAACCCCCATTTAGTGCATAGAGGAACCCGTGTTTAGCGAGTTCTTGATTGAGTATCACAATCCGAGTGCATATATAGCTTGAGTCTCACTTCTCCAATACTATGTCGAGCTCACTGAAATGTTCACCAGTCCGGTGTGTGGACGATATTTGGCAGACAGATGGTACAGTTAATATTGTATAGATCAGGGGTCAGCAATGTTTATGACATGAAGTGACAACTATAATGCAAACTCTTGTTGTTGTTTGCACCTTTAGGTGTATCCCATTAAGGGTTGCAACAGGATTTGCACAGATGGTTTGGCAAAGAGTTTTTATGCCGGATGCCCATCCTGACACAACCCTGTGCTTTTAATGCACAGGGAGACCCAGTTAGGCAGCAGCCTGAAGGGTCTGGCCTAAGGACCCACACTGGGTTTTTTAGCTCATGGCCCGCCCTGGGAAGCGAACCCGGGTGTCCTGCGGGACAGTCTTACACACAGCCAACTACAATGCGAACTCTAATACAAAGAAATACAAAAACATTCTCACTATATCTAAAAATTTGAATCTTAATCCACAAACAGAAGGTCAAGCAGATTTTCTGTAAACATATTTTGGCATTAACTAAAAAAAGTGGTTTCAGAAACAATATTGCACAAGGAAGATAGGCCAAAATTGTTGTCATGGTAACAGTTCCAGTGCGGCGCATGGAGTGAGTGCACTCGGCTCTCTCACTGTGTCCTCCCTGAGGTAAGCGATCGTCACGAGAAAAAAAAAAACCAAAGCATGATTTTAGAGGGAAAGTTAACTTCTTCTTGCGTATTTTTGTCGAAATATTAAAGCAAAAATTTGTTTTAAGTATTATAGTTTTTTTTTTAAATAGCAACTTTAAATGTTTCAGCATTCTATGATTTACAAAATTATCTTTTTAACTTAAAATAATTGGTAAGGCCCTTTTTTTAGCTCAGTGGGGCTGCTGAATTGCTCAGAATACGCTCCATAATGGCATTGTTGGATGAGTTCATTAATGAACTTTACAGGACTTTACATAGAGCATCTTTGTGATTTCAGGAACAGAGGAGGTGAGCCAGATTTTCCTGTCAAACATCACTGCCTAACCTCATAAATGCTGAACAGAAAAAAATGGGCACAAATTTCCTCAAGAGAGCCTCCCAAGAATAAATGATGAAAGAAAGAACCAATGCCATACTAAGCTGCCTGACTTTGTAAGACTACTGCAAAGTGCATGGACAGCACTCTTTTTTTTTTTTTTTTTTTCAATGAGCCTCAAGACACACCTGCGCTGCCTTAAGGTACACCTTAGACCGGACACACTTCTTTACGACCCTCTACAGGCCCAGACAACCCAAATTGTATTACCCATATATATATATATATATATATACAGGTCAACTCATGTTCAGGTGGATGTGACTTCAGTTTTTGGTAAAGAATCTACTGTTAGATATAAGGTATAAGAATCAAAATGTCGTAATAGAACTAAAGAAACTCTTCTGACGTGCAGCAACACATCTCGTTGATCAACATTTAAAGTCTAGTTGCCCTGAAGAACAGAATGATAATGATAATTTCATGATAATTTGACCTGGATGACTGAGATCTACACAAACGCTGTAATGTGACAGTATCTCCAATTTGTTCAGCAAGTTTTTTTATCTTTCCTATTTTTATAATTAGCTCTACTATCCCAGAAGAAACTTTCAAAATGCTGCAATGGTTTCACGAAGTTTATACTGACTGCTGTGCCATTGAAAAAAAAAGTTTTTGAATCTTTGCTCACAAATCTCAGTGAACCATCGAAGTTTTTTTTTTTAAGAAAAATTGTCTAAAACTGCATAGAATATAGGTTATTATTTACTCCCCAAATGCTTCTCAGTGAGATTACAGCCGAACACTTTTCTAATCCATCTGGCATTTGCTTAACTATGTGTCAAACTGCAGCCTGTGTTTCCACATGGCTAAAAGCTGACCATATAAAGACATTAGAGCTGATGTTTACTCCTGGTCTCCTTGGAGGTGGATGCTGTTACCACATACCTCGTTCTCTACTTTATCCTTTGCTGTTCCAGTGCATTTACATCCATGAAAACAGAAGTATTCATGGTGTGCTTAATACTTTACTGCAAGGTTAGCGTTTTATACTTTGTGAAGCCATAACAGTGGAATTAAAACAATGAATAAAAAGCAATTTATTGATCCGTATGAAAGTCCAGCAATGTATTTTCTTTCATTATTATAAAAAGAAAACAACTCACAACAAAACAAATAAAAAATTGACATAAGTTTTGATTCTTTGTATTAAACATGGCGATAAATAATACAGTAAAAGTATCGATGTAAATAGTTTTTATATAAATAAAGATGTACAGATGTGCATTTCTGTTTTGTTTGACCTCCAGTTATGCACCTGTTTGTTCATCTATAACCTGTTTTAGATATTTAGACGTTTTGCTCTCAGCTAAGCATTTCCCCCACCGGCCTTGATGCCCAACGTGAAGCAAGAGCATCTATTTAGCCGAAGCTTCTTCTGGTCCTCCCGCTGCTCGTGGTCCCCCACCCCACCCCCACCCCAGTTCTGTTAGAGCTGAAGGGAGTCGTATCCACTCACTCTGATGATTTATGACCACACCTGATGCTAGTCTCAGTACTCTGCAGGTGTGTTCGAGTATGTGTATGCACTTTTGTAAGTTTCTGTGAAAAACAAAACAGAGTTTTAATATGAATAAAGGGGGAATGGGATCAGGGCTTGACTCCAAGACAAAGTTTGTTGGTTTTAAAATGCATTAAAAAGAACATGAACGATGTATTATTCGTCTTTTAATAGTTTGGTAAAATTTTCACTCACTGCAAATTGCAAATTGCAAGTTCGACCTTGTTGAATGTTTACCACGCATTTAATGGCCACGTTTTTTTATGTCAAGCTCAAACAGTGTTAAAAATGTGCGTAGCAAGGTGTAAACTAGTTTTACTCCACTTTAACTTGCTTTTGCTTATACTTTTCATTGAAATCGGTTGCTTGAATGCAGGTTGCCGAGGGTGATGTGAACATAGCTGAAGGCTCACCAAGTGTGTTTTGGTGAGGTAACGACCAGAACCATGATAAAGTGGTATTTTCTTAAGTTTTGTTCAGTCATCTGACATTTTAAACACTAAATTTTGCCCAAACTGTCTCTGCAAAAATATTCAATTTTTATGGCAAAGTAAATATCAAATGATGAGGAACATCAGTTGTGTGGAGGACAGAGAAAAGGACCAGGAGTCAAAAGTTGAATATGCTACACTGCAGGTCGATGCCTTTATTGTTTTCCTGTCCAGGAATGCCATTATCTCTTCTCTTCTCCGTATTGCTTCTCAATCTCTCTGCTCTCATTGTTCCGTGAACCTTGACTCTGCAGGTCTAGTCCGTCATAAGATCCATCAGAAAGGAAATATTCATATCGATACTTTCACATTCGGCTTTTCCTTCACCTTTATTATTTCTACCAGCAGGTTTTGATGAATGGCTGCCTGTTGCCTGGAAAAAAAACTTCAGTTTCATCCGCTTTCTGTCTTTCAACATGTACAGAAAGTTTTTGCTGTAAAGGTGAGCCCTTACCTCACTAGTAATGCATAAGTGCAAACGTTTTTACCATCAGAAGAAACAGCATTCATTTAAAATTATAGTCAGTCTATCAGTTGACAGGGAATTACATGGTGACTTTTTGATTTGCCTGAAATAATTTTTGTTGTAGTTTCTTCTCAAGTGTTATGTGTAAAATACTTTTAATACAACTGATTCAAAATAATTGTAGCAAATAAAAAAATTTGCACTAATCGATAAAGTATCAGTTAGATGTCAAGTGAGCGTTGTGTAGTTTTTCCTAAAATTAGACATGTATGTTAGATGTGAGCAGAGCGCTTTCTTCTCTGTCTGTTCCACTGGCGTGTGGGGACACTGCCCATTTGTCTTAATTCCCAGCTGAGCTTCTGCATTGGTCCATTAGCTGCAAACCCTGGCACTGAAAAGCAAACAGAAACGCCATCACAGAGAGCCGTCAGACCACAGCAGTCACTGAAACGGGCTGCCAGCCAAGCAAAACGGCAAAACTCAGCTCTTATCAGCCTCCATGTTGATAAAAACTGGGTGAAGGCAAATCTGGAACTTATAAAATGAGTGGAAGGAGCACAAGTATAATTTTACTATGAAAAGTACACAATGACATTATGTAATTTAGCTGAAAGCAGCTAATTATTGATCTACATTTATGTCATGACATATACGTCTCGTTATGGAACCAATTAGACACCACTTTTTTTTCCAGCAACAGCTGATGTCACAGACTGGAAACGGGATGTTTTCCCCACATCTTTCCTTAAAACAACCTAACTTATTTTTTGTAAATGTTCGAGTGGAAGACTGGAAAAACTGGTGTGTATAGTCACTCCTTTCATGAGTGCCTAATTCAAAAAGGGGTGGATTTGCAGAAATAAAAAAATAAAAACATTCCGAATCAAAGATGAGCATCTTTGTGTTGGTATGCAGTGCTGCACAGTAGTAGATTGTGTACAGGATCAATGAAAATCGTCTGGTTCTGAAATGGGGAAAAAAGCAGACTTGCACCGTAAACTGTTGCATAACAGCACAAAGCCATTTTTTTTCCACATCAGAATCCGTTGGAGAACTGGAAGTGTGGGTTGTCTTGCTTTCCAGCATTAGGAGTTGAAATCTTTC
Source organism: Adrianichthys oophorus (assembly GCA_036245035.1). Lineage (NCBI taxonomy): Eukaryota > Metazoa > Chordata > Actinopteri > Beloniformes > Adrianichthyidae > Adrianichthys > Adrianichthys oophorus. The sequence continues at coordinate 21,837,660 of BSAI01000005.1, read as the reverse complement.
ATTTTTTAGCTTTCAGATTCAGTTGGAATCATGATAACAGTCAAAGAGTCGCAGTTGTTAGAAGAGTGTGGTATTTTCTGCTGCCAGGGACAACTCCGCGGTTTAAAGGGTTAACATCCTAAAATTACTTAAACGTGTAAAACTTTTTGATTTGTTGCTGACACATATCTTCTTCCAAAAAATATCTTGGGATCTCCAAAGTAAGATCTCAGCAAATTACAACATTTGAGAAACAAAATCCTTTGGATGGATGAGACCTAAGAAGAAGAGATCTGACTACAGAGGAGAAAACCCAAACATTTAAGCTCAATCATCTAATATGTGGTCAGAAATGGTGGGGGAGAAGTGGTTTGGACTTTTTTTTTTTTTTTTTTCCAACCACAGAACTAAGACACCCTGTAATCCCCTTCTCAACTAACTCAATTTACACTAAAGAGTTGTAGTCATGCTGAGGCTGACAGAAATGAGTCCAGATCAGGTCTCTGGTGCTGCAAGTTTAGTTTTTGGTTTCCCCCAAACAACAAGTGGTGTTCAAACTACAGGACCGGTGTTCTCAGTTAGTTTACACTCACAAAGAGTTTTCTTTCTACTTTGTTCTCTGAAAGCCACAAACTAAAGGACACACTTACATTTATTCATTCATTCATTTTCCAATCCGCTTTATCCCTTTCGGGGTCACGGGGTTGCCGGAGCCTAACCCGGCTACTCATGGGCGAAGGCAGGGTACACCCCTGGACTGGTCGCCAGTCTGTCGCAGGGGCACACTTACATGAAATACAAAAAAACTTGTCTGCAAATTCATCCTGACAGACCAGAATAAAGAGGCTGAATGCAGTCAGAGTTTAAGGTAATAGAGCAGCATGAACAGAGCCATCCTTTGAGCAAAGTGGATTCATGTCCCCTGGATTTTAAGAATCCTTACTGTTTGCTTGGAAAGGTCAGGCAAAGAAGTTTACAAGAGACTGCAGGTTTTAAAAAAAGATTAAACTTGATGTAAAAAAAAAAATTTGTACAGCGAGGATGAGAAGACTAAGTAGTGGGGGGAATATATGGAGTATAGTGACTTTTTACCAAATTAAAACCCGTTACTGACAGTAACTTCAAGAATATTTCTCCCAATTCATTTGATGGTACATTCCATTTTCATGACGCTCCTTGCGTTGTCCATATGAGCCCCAAAGGAACTGTCTGTCAAAATGCAGCTGCTCGTCTCTGAACAACCCCAAAATCCTGCAGCACCCATACAGGTCAACCCCCCTTACGGATGCATGTGACTAAATCTTTATTTTTCAATCATTTTTAAACGAGAAGAACCGTTTCAGTTTGGGTTTTTCCTTTCTTTATGCTGTTCAATCATGTTTGGGGAGAGTGTCACTGGGGGAAGGTTATGGAGAATGCTTCATAAACGCCATTTCAAGATGTTTTTGAGGAACGATGGAAAGAGAAGAGAAGACTGTCCTGATGGTGGGGATGCTTCCCATCTGTTCAAGTTTATTATTGGCAACGCTGTAATGCCGTAATGCATTTATAGCTTCAACGTTAATCATGGTCCTTGTGTGGAGGACCACATTTTCATTTAACTGTAAGGTTTGTATTAGAAGATCCCATTGTAATGCCAACATCTCATGCTCAAAGTTTAAAATTTAGAGGGTTTAAAATAAAGGGTTTTGGGTTTGATGAAACAGTTGAAATGGAAAGTTTGCAACATGCACTGTTTTCTACAGTATGAACTCCACAGTCTGCCAAGGGCAGATCTTTCCATCTGCGTCTGTTTTTAGGGAGATAATGATTTGATTTCACCTGAAATAGGATTGCATTTTCCATCTCTTTTGTCCTCTGTTCTTCACTCACCTTACCTCTCCTCCGCCCACCCCCCACCCCCGGCAGTCCGGCCATTCCTGGTACTCCCTCCACAGCAACTGTTCTCTGTAGCGAGCAGAGGGATGAGAGAAGGATGAGAGACAAATCAAAACTGCCTTATTTCCCCTCAGCCCCTCACACCATGCCAGATTGAATTTGAGGCTTTTCATCTTCTTTCTCATCTTTCCCCCTCCCAGCCTCCCTGGGCGTCCACTCAGAATTACCTGGAACCAGGCCGTCTCACAACTTGATGACGCATTATCATTTATGCATGTGGATGGAGATGGTGTGCCTCTCTCAGCTCCTATTATTTGGACTCACTTTAAATCCTCTGCTTGTGTCTTTCATGTTTAAAGGTAGTGAATTGGTCGGTCTGTCCAGGATTCCATCTCAGCTCTATCAATTTCATACCAAGGCCGCATGCATGCTAATGTCCAGATTAGTTTTGCAGACGTCAGCACAGAAAAGCAACAACAGAATTCCAATTTGAGTCTTCTTCTTTGCTTTTGTTTACTCTTTTAATGTCATGTTTTATGAATACAAAAAAATGAAAAGTTTGATATTTTTTTTTAATTTTATTTAAGCATGAATCTTTAAATTATCAGTAATGATTATAAATGCAATAACTCACCCTCCCCACAATTATGTTTAAACTTTAATTTTTAGGGCATGGTTTTGTTTCGATTTGAAAAATGGTTTGTGTTTTACAAAACAAAAAAAATAGAAAAAATCCTTTTATGTTGGCTCATACCAAGCCTGGTCTAATTTAATAAATACTAAATCGTTTTAAAATTTGACATACTGGAATGCAGTAGGGATGCAACAATAGACTTTCCCCACAATTCAGTTTAACATACAGTTTTCAATAGAGAATCATGGCATACCTAGTATTTACACAACTTGGAGTCTGCTTTAAAGTGAAGGAAATAGTCATTTTTAGGTAGCAGTCAATATTTATAATATTTATTTTACTAGCTCCAATGGGTATTTACTTTTATATTATTATCAAATAGAAATGATATGGTGAATCATATAATATATTAAATTAGATTAAATAAATAAAAAGAAAAAAATGTTATCAGTTTTTTTTTACTTATGGTTTTATTTGCTTCCTTTATGTTTCATTAAAATATGTGCCCTTTTGAACTAGCCTCTTACTCTGATGTGCACTTTTCTATGCACACATACTCGCTCTGCTGTTTTAGCCTTATTGAAGGGGTGGTTATAGATTCATGACCAAGCTGGTCTCATCTTAAAACTCAGAGCTGACGCACGTATATATGCGTAAGATACTCTTTGAGGTTCACAGAAGAGAAAAAGTGGGAATACGATCATGTTTTGGTTAGTTTGCTTCAAACAAACATGTCTTAATCTTTAATTTACTGTACTAAAATAAAAAAAAAAGAAAGTTTGGACACAAAGTATCGCTGCTGCAGCATTTTGTGGACTGTAGATGTAACCAGTGGTGCAAGCAGATGTGGAACTCACAACCTGGGGGCACCTGGTCTCTGCTACTTGAGAAAAATGACTCCCACTCGGTTGGGTCTCCTCGCACACACCCTCTCTTTCAGTTACCCCTTCATTTTCAATTATGGGTTGGAATATGAATCTTTAATAGGGTGATAATTGTGGTAGCATATTTGCTGTCACCCACCATTAGCCCAGATTAATTAGCCCATTTAGTTTAGCTTAAGAAAGTGTCTGGCTGAGGAATGGGGGCACTGATGGAAGGCAGACAAGGGAAAGTAGAATCAGCACAATCTGCTTCATATTACACTGCCATCTTGTCATGCTTTCTCTGTGTCCTTCTGGCCCTCACCTCTTTGCTCTTGTTTTCCCAGTCCTACCTTATTTTATTACTCTGTTGCATCAAGCTGAATATTTTCTTTTTTTACTGTAGATTTTGAGAATGGATCACAACTTGAGTCATTCATTTAACATTCCTTCATGAAAAAAAGAACAATTTATGTGGAGCAGATTATGCTATCCTATGTTATTGTAGAACATTCACATATCAAGAATTTTGACACCTTTCCATTAGTGGGCAACTGAGAAAATGCTGTTGATTATTTTCCTGTGATTGCCCGTAAATGAAATCAAGTTACAAACGTTATGTCCACGAATAATTTATTTTTTAAAAGGGTCACTGATTACATTTCAAATAGTGCTGAGGTGCACCTACGCAGAATTATACATTCATATTTATCGGTTGTTTTTTTGTGAATTTCTGTGAGCTTTGATCTGCGGTTCTTCCATTTTTTTATTGACCAAAGGTCTCTACTTTTAATGATGGACTGTAAGACATGTCTGGAGTTTTTGCCCACAAAGCATCAAACATACTGTAATTTCCGGACATTTAGCCTCACTTAAAATCCTTGGATTTTCTCAAAAATCTACGGAATATATGAATTCTGGTTGTTTTTACTGACTTTAAACCAGTTTTTTTATCGCACAACTTTGGTAAACTGTCAGAGCATTATTGGTACTGTAGTCAGGAGCCTGGTTGGGTGATGTGTACTGTGCTTCAACAATAAGCTGAAAAAGTGTCTATTTTGTTTTTTATGCGTTACAACTGAACCAATATTGTTATTGTTAATAAAGTTTGACTTGTATGTCATGTTGCTCTCTCTGCGAAGTCTGAATATTGCAGATAAAAGAGGCAAACATGAAAAACAATACGGTTAATTAGAAAAAACTTCCTATCAACCTGTCTGACCAATCACCTGCCTTGAGGCATTCTGGGTAAAATATTCACCACAAAATGACCATTTTGTTTTGGTTGATGCACCCTCTAATCTGTGCACCTCGTGGTTCTAAAAATATTGTAATGAAAATAGTTGTGTGGGGAAACAAAACATAAAAGTCTAATTTGGTTGATAGCAAAATTAATCTGATTGCCTGACGTGATTTTTAACGTTGCTCAGGATAGTTAAAATGCAGTTATTACAGCAGTGTTTACCAATTTATCCAGATTTTAAAGGTAAATTATTTTTTCAAAACAATCACTGTCTCTTAGACTTAAGCTGTCAACCTTTCTTCTTTTAGAAATGATAAAAATTCAAAGAACTTGGGCTTAATGTTCCCAGCTGTCGAGAGATTGCAAAAAGGTGAAAACAGGCAGTGTGGAGTAAGTGGATAAAAGTGTCAGCGGTACTTTGTGACAAAGAGTGGAAAGTCAAATGGAAAATTCGCATTTTTTCAGTGACAAAGGGAGCGGCAGATGAAGATGTTTGGGTTCTTCTTTGGTGTGATGAGGATAGACGGGGTTTGAAATGAGTAGAGGAACCGCTTAGGTGGGACATTTTACAGACAGAAAAAGAGTCTGGAAGGCCAGATTGATGTTTTGGACTAATGCAAAGAAGAGCTGCTGGAAACACTGAAAAAAAATCAACTGAGGGAGTGGCGGAAAATATTACACAAAAGGGAGAAAAATTATCTTGAATTATGGTTTCTTGTGTTAAAAGTTTTGTCTTTGACATAAAAAACAACAATCGTAAAAGAAACACTTCCATAACAGAATATAATTTGAGAAAGTATTGTTTTATTGTTCCACTATGATCATCTTTTGATCTATTGTAAAAGCCTTCCCAGTGGTCTTTTAGTTATTATATTTGCCATTTTTACTCAAAATACATTTCTAGGGCAAAGTTTCTGAAGAGCGGCAGGAGTTCAGTAGAAACTTACCTCTGAGTTGTGGGCGGGGCTGTTGACGTGGAGTATGCCTGTCCCCATTTCCTGTCATCCATCGGTTTACACGCTCTCTTGCAATTTTACAGCCCCTCACAACCCCAACCCTAACACTACCGGTGCAATAAAAATGGCGAGGAATATCCAGTCGTACAGTTTTGAGTCGCATACCAGCTCAGACGAGGAAGACATACATGGATCTAGACATCTACTAGTGGATCAATCAGACTGGAGCGGAGCAGGGAGCTTTTGACCCCTCGACTGTAGCACTTATGTCACTTATACAAGCTTTTTTCAACAGCACTTTTGCATTTGCTCTTTATTCACGACTATTTGAATAAAGAAAGACTCAGAAACTGAATTTTAATCTTAATTTTCTTTACATAAGCATTCCATCAAAGACAAAAAAGCCACAAGAACATGTTAACACAACCAAAAACACAGTTTTCATGTGAGCTGGTCTTTAATGAAGCTTTAATCGCTCCTTCCACCTTGGGATGGGTGTGCAGGTGGGTGTATGTGTATCAGGGGTGGCGACTTGGCCATGTCACCAGCTGTATATCTCCCAGCAGGCAGTGGGAAATGAGGTCTAATCGCAGGGATATTAAAGTCACAATAGACTGCTCCTGCTATTACGGGCTGTCAGCCCTGGCCTCCTCCCTCACCTTGATATCTCTCAGTTTCTGAATATTTATATGCTTACATCAGTGTGTGCATGTCTCTGTGTGTGCGTGCCGAGCAGGAAATTCATCATTGCTTCTCTGTCTGCACTCACGCCGTCCGCCTTTCTGTCTTCTGATGCACAGGTGCAGCGGGGGCGAGGCTGCTCTCAGGTCAGAGCAAACCCATCACCATGGATGTGGATGAGGAAGAGAACATGAGTGAGTTCACCTTCACCCACCCCCAACCCCCCACCCCCTATTTTTCATCCAGGTCACTCCATTTAAATACCACTCTGTACTTTTGCTGCCCTCCTCTGTCGCTCTGCCTGTCTGTCCTTCTCTTTCTCTGTTGTGTAATCAGTGTAAACTGTATTTTATCGCTTTTTATACATCTAGGACAGTTGACTAAATAATAAACTCTGTTTAGTGAAATAAAGCAACATGCAATGCCACACAAATATAAGCTCAAATTCACATTTATAGTCAAAGGGCAAAAAAAAGCATCACCTGAGTACAAGAACAATTCCTTGAATTGGAAATGTGTTGCAAAAATGTATGTTTAAGATGCAGCAAGCTATTGAATCCAAACTTTTACAAAGTTTACTCTTTCTCCACCAAGTGGGTTCGAAACCAGACATTTTTGCGTAAAGCAATTAAACCCACAATCATCAAACTAAGTTTTGCTCTTTGGGAGTCGCATGCATGACCATCACAAATACTCCAGAGCAAAGTAAAGCAACTTTTTTATTTTTAATCATATTAGTTTACTCATCTTAAAAGGGAACATGAACACAGAAACTGACAGACTTGGTTTTCCATGAAAGAACATCACGACTGTCCCACATCCCAGAACAATGTAAAGTGTTCCCTCATTTATCGCCGGAGTTAAGTTAAAATAGAAATAAATAAATCAACGATAGAAAGAAATCCACAAAATAGTCATTCTTATTTTTTTACATGAATTATAGACAAGGCTGTAAAACCCCTCACTACACAATGTATACACTTTTCTCAAACAGTTATGAACATTTTCACACTTTACTCTCATGTTTAAGCTCTAAAGGTTTAAACCTGTAATAAAGAAAGAAATTAAAATAAGGATATGATCGTGGTTGAAGATTTATGTAAATTTGGAAAACTGAGCACTTTCTGTATGCAATTCACGACACAGAGGAAAATAATTTACAATGATCTGCAGCCAGTCAGGATGCAGAATACAATGTACTGTAAAAAAAAAAAAAACATTAACATGCAAAAAGAACACTTTAATTTACCTGCCTTCATTTGTAAGAATCAGAGTTGACCATTAGGGATAAATAGAAGTCAGTGAAAATTTCTTGTAAAATTAGTTTGATATGGAGGCTCTACTTCAACTTTTGTGGACATGATGAGACCCACGTTTCCCCCTCTCAACTTTGCACTACTCTCAGAAAAGTATTTTTTACATCTTAGTCATTCTAACTTGTGCTCTTTACCTTTAAGTTTTGATTTAAACTGGGGAATGTAGTTTCTGCAGATATGTAATCCCATTTAAAGGTAACTGCCTTCCCAACAACACAAGCAGACAGTTTTTGCTGCAGCGTCTTGACTCCTTTATCATAATGTCACGCATATCAGATGATTTTTCTTCAAAAAAATCTTAGTTTTATTTTGACTTTTTTACATAAAGATGGATATAAAAGTGTATTTGAAGATAAAGCAAAGTTCTAGCCTGTTTTCTTAGCACCAAAGGACAACCAGAGGAAGACAAGAAAGAAACGTTGAACTTTTATGTGACAGCCCTGGCAGCTTTTCAAACTCTTTTTATCATAGGTAACATCCCACATCAAAACGCCAGTGAGCTATAACACAAACTTTTTTTTTGTCTGCAAATTTGCTTCTTATAAACTCCAAAAACATTAAGACTGAGAATACAAGAGCTCAGCAGTGGTTTGAGTTGACCTAGTAAATGCTGATTACACAAAAGCCCTGCATGGTGGCAAACATACCTGCATGTGCGTGCTGGAATGTGGCGAGTGATGCATGGCTCGGTGTTGTCCCTGAATATCTAAATTTATTGTTTTCTGCAATGTAGATATCTCACTCCTGAGACTTTTTAATGCTGTATGTATTTAACAGAAAGATGGGAGGGTTGGAACAAGAGGTCTCCACTTTTTTATGTATCTGTTTCTATTGTATGTGCAGCATTTGATTTAATTTCCAGGATATTTATATTTGATGAACAGTTACAGAGAGATTCAAATGTTGTGCATCATATTTTTATCCCCAAATTTACTTAAACGTGAAGTTTAAATGCCAAACATGCCAAAGTTTGACAAGTGCCAAGTTTATTTTCTGATGTAGCCATTGACTGTATATGAGAACTGGACTGATTCGCCCTTCCCCCTGGCGTTCCAAACAGGAAGTACCCGCTGGGTCCAAGAAGCCAAAACCCCATAGACTTCCTTAGAGAAATAAACAGCTATGTCTCATTCTATTTGTCAGAATAACCATTCTTGCTCTGATATTTTTTTTTTTCAAACTGGCCAATCAGACGTCTCAATAGAAGTACGTGGTCTCACGTTTTTAAACGCTTGAAACATTTGATTAACAGATTTTCCCGAGCCTACTTTTAAACATTTGTGGCTTCCAACAAGCTTACTTCTGATTGACGATAGTGGTTGCCATAGCAATGTTGACTCAGACTGACTAGTACCAGTCACTTCTTATTGATGATTTCTGGTTCCAACATGGCATTGTCCAAATCAAGAAACAAAAAGGTGATTGAATTACCTTAATTTTGTCTGAGCCATAGGTGTGGGGGTTTATTTTGTAGCATGACCAGGGGCGAACACATACGGTACCCACCCTGACCTCTGCCCTCTCCTTTTAAGATGAAATGTCCGTTCTTGGTGCCATGCTTTGAAAAATGAATTTCTCCAAAAGTGCAACTTATCTATGTTTTTTTCTTCTTTATTATGCATATTTTGGTTTTTGTGACTCATAGTCTGAAAAATACATTAAGCCATTTTTTATGGGTGGCATCACACTCAGTCCAGTTCTCATTTACAGTCAGTGAATATAGCTCATCATCAACCTGAGCCCTTCAACTGACAGTGTTCTTGATTCTTTGCATCCAAAGCTTTTTTATTGGGTTTATCTGCTGAATGGATGAAAAAATGTAAATGTATTGCATGTTTTTAAATCACAATGTGCAACGTTGGTTTCTTGGGAATTCAATCTTTCATTCTAGTTTTGTTTTTAATTGTTTCCACACGTCTGTGTGCAGATGACCACTGCATGAAAAGAAACAAACAGTTTTCTGACAACCTTCATTGGGGGGGGATCTCAGAGGCGTAGGGTCTAACAAAATGCTCTATTATTAGTGACATTTTCTGTATTCAGACTTTTTTTTACATTTCAAAATTCCGAGCATTTTAACCTTCCACCGTGTCACCAGTCCTGCCTTTAGGATCCTGCTGTAGGTGGAGTCTTCTCCTTCTGCCTCTTTGATGTGCTCTCCTGTTTGCCTGGTCCTCAGCTCCTCCCCTGCACTACTCCTCCTGCACTCCCTCAACCTGACTTTCAGTCCCACTCATGCACACTGCGGCCTCTCTTTCTCTTGAGTACCGCAAGGAGTAACCTATCAAGCCTTTGCTGGAGGATGTTATAAATGAAAATTTTCCCAACATTCCATCCACTTTGTTAGCTGTAATCAGTGATATGTGTTCCCCACTGAAAAATGTGTCCAGGCCTTCATTCTATCTGAGGTATAAAAGCCTAAACTGAGTATGGAAAGCACCGCTCCATTGTGTATTTGTTTGTCTGTCTGTCAGTGCTGACATGCGCCTGTTTGAGTTTTTTTTCTGCAGAATGAAATGTAGTTTAATCTGAAAATACAACCGTTCTGCTTTGACATTACTTTCACAATTTAAATAGGATGTTTAAAGTATAACAAAATTTAAATCAAAATATGCTTTTTTTCCCCCAAAAAATGTGTTTTTATTGTTGCACTTTGACGCCTATGCCTTTTTGTTGAGGAAATAGATGGATCATAATTCTTATTTTTCATGATATCAGTAGCCTCCAGGGTAATGTGCTTTTTAAGCTAAAGGAACACACATCATTGGTTCAGTTCCAAAGAGTGATAAAGGAATCTATAAATTTTGCATTTACAAGATCCTGCAACGAAGGCGTTGTAAGTTACTCTTTCTGGGCACCGCAGGTTCGAGCAGCACAGATGTTAAGGAAAATCGAAACCTGGACAACGTGTCCTGCAAAGACGGGGTGGGAAGTACTGATCAACTCCCAAACGGAAGCGGCCTGGCCAGTCGAAAGCGCCCCCTTGAGGAGGGTAACAATGGCCACGCACATTCCAAGTTCCGGGCCAAGAAGCGCAAAAAAACCCCGGGTCCGGTTCTGCCCAAGAATGCTCTGATGCAGCTGAATGAAATCAAACCAGGTCTCCAGTACAAATTGCTGTCTCAGACAGGACCGGTTCACGCGCCTGTGTTTGTCATGACTGTCGAGGTCAATGGACAAGTGTTTGAGGGCATGGGCCCCACCAAGAAGAAGGCAAAACTGAATGCTGCAGAAAAAGCCCTGCGTTCGTTTGTGCAGTTCCCCAATGCATCTGAGGCTCACATGGCCATGGGCCGGACTCTAACAGTGAACACGGACTTTACATCCGACCAAGCTGACTTCCCAGACATGCTCTTCAACGGTTTTGAGACACCAGCTGCCTCCGAGGACTCCTTCTACCTTGGCTCCAATGGTACAAATTCCCTCGGGGAGTACCCACTGCCCACCCCACCTGGCAGCAACCTTGTCCAGGCACCATTGCCGCCTCCATCTGCATTCAGCTCCCCATCCACTGGCAAAAACCCGGTCATGATCCTCAATGAGCTCAGACCAGGTCTCAAGTATGACTTTGTCTCAGAAAGTGGCGAAAGTCACGCCAAGAATTTTGTGATGTCTGTAACGGTGGACACGCAGACGTTTGAAGGCTCGGGGCGCAACAAGAAGCTGGCTAAAGCTCGAGCGGCACAGGCCGCCCTGTCTGCTCTGTTCAACATGCAGCTAGACCAGACGCCGTCCAGACAACCCATACCAAGAGAGGGGTTGCAGCTTCACCTACCCCAGGTAAGGTGTCCTTATTTCACCAGTACCGAGTTCAGATCAGGATTCATGTTGATACTTGGTAGACTTTCATTTGAAGGCAATCAGTAGTTTTTGAAAAGGTGTTGGTGCATAACTCTTAAAAAATGTTTTGTTTAGACACCTTGATGGATTATTCAACAGTCCAGTGGAATAGAATACCTTGTCCAAAAGACACAGCTTTGTTAAAAGTTTGGTTTAGAGTCATTTTAGGGTATTGTTAAATGACTGGGATGTTCTGTGAACTGAACCAACAGGTACATTTCAGTGTCATACATTTCCACCAGTCAGTCTGTTTGGATTTCATAGATTATCACTGAAATCTGGATCAGGTCACGTTAACGGGGAATAGGGAAAGGCTTCGCCTTAAGATGTCACGTCAGGGATGACTACACGTTAAGAGAGATAACACCGTCAGCGAGGCTAATCAGCTCACCATACTGTCAACACTGCGTCTCCCCAAAGCTTTTTACTCCTCTGCTGCTCTGTTCTTCTTCTTTCCACCGATTTATTCAACATTCCACCCATTTTAATAACTACTCCATTAATTCGCTGTCATTTTATGATGAATTTTGCAGCTTGGTTTCATATGGCACCACACTAATCTACAAAAAGTTCTTCATATTGGGAGTTATTTCCAAAAAAAAAAAAAAACTAGAGTTTAATTTCTCATTTGGGTTAGTTTTATTAAACTCAGACAAAAGACAATACTCTGACGCAATAAATCATTTTAGAAATAGTACATTTCAGTCAACGTTAAATAATAGAGTTGCAGTAAAGACAAAGTATTGGAACCAACATGGTGTTCCATAGTCTTCTAAATCATAAGATCAGTGTGTGACAGAAGTAAATTTGCAGAGAGATTGTTTTTGACTAATTTCTTGAATTCAAAATTATCCAGCTATTCTCCCTCCATTAGGAGGTTGTCATGCTCCATCACATTAGCAGCGGTTAGCTGGTTGTAGATCAACAGAGGAAATGTGTGAAGTTCCTTTTAGGTGTTCTCAGATGTTTAACAGAAACTTACAGCTTTGTGGATAGATGATCACGTTGATGATGTTTTTTTCTTTATTTGTTTGGTCTGATACACTGTCAGAAAACGGAGATAAGCTCTAATCATCACGCCAACCTCCAGCAGTGTTGCTTAAAAGATGGTTATGTTTACCTCAGGGGGTCAACCCAGTTTTGCTTATTGCCGTTTCAACGATTTGAGTCTTGTTTGATGCAGAATGCAACCAGTGTGACAGGTACAAAATGCTCCAAGGAGGGATAACATCAGGCATGTGCTGTGAGATGACACATCTGAGAAAAGCTTGTGTTTGTTTGTGGCTGTGTGCGTGCACACTTGTGTGTGTGTGTTTGTGTGTGTGTGTGTGTCTCCAGGTTCTGGCTGATGCAGTCTCTCGCCTGGTGGTGGATAAGTTCAGTGAACTGACTGACAACTTTACATCCCCCCATGCACGACGAAAGGTCTTAGCGGGAGTCGTCATGACAACAGGTAACATCAGAGGAGAGCAGGGTTTTTGCTGCATGCCTATTAGTGTTATCCAAGAGAAAACTTTAGGGCATAGAACCTGCAAAGAAAGTTCTGGTGTTACAGGGTCCCTTGTTAATCGGGGGAGTTACGTTCTAAAAATAATTGATAAAATCTGCCAAGTAGGATTTTAGATGTTTTAAAAAAGTAAAACCTGTCACTACACTCTTTTTTTTTTGGGGGATCTGAAAGCATTTTGAAGAGGAGACACGGCACAGAGAAGACGGATTTACAATAATCTACACCCAATTAGAACACAGTGTGCTGTCAAAAAAAACAAAACATTCTGATTTGCACAGAAAAAGACCATGACACAGCAAGACTGCAAATGGTGAACCACGACATAGCAAGGGACCACCATACTTCAATGTTTCAAGTCGGAACATGTCAATCTGATCATGTGATCAGAAATCTGGTCCAGTCACTTAGTTTTAGACTCAATCAGAATCTGATGTTACATACTGTTCAGGGATCGGATATGTATTTTGCTTATTATTTTGATCATATTTTAAGCTTATTGTTGCAGATAAATACTCTAATAGATGTCTAATAGATTAACAAATCACGACATTTTATTGCTGTGAAGTGCTGCATAATATGGCGCTAGTTTGAGGAGGGAGGAGGCACACAAAAACTGTTGGGTAAAGTTAACAAGACCTCTTTTACTAAATGTTTAAAACTGACAGCAAGTGTCTCTCGCGTTTTGTCTTAACTCAAATAGCATCCTACAAAGGCCTTTTAGCAAAAAGAAATAAAAAACAGGGTTCTTTTTCATTTTAATAAGATGGCTACCAAGGCTGCATCTGCAAAGTGCAAGCCGGAAAAAAAGCCTCAAACCATCAAAACTAATATGGTTACATTGATGTAAGCTAGTCATGAATATTCATCATTATATTCAAACCACAACGATTTTGAAAGAAAGTCATTAATTTTTAGGAATTTTTATGGAGAAATGAATCACACCTGATTAAAAATGTTCAATAGTTCTGAAGATACTAAAGCTATTGTCACCAAACTGTCACATGACTATCACTTATTTCTAATTCTAAATAATTCACTTTTTTTTTAGTTGATAGTTCACTACTATATTTGTTAAAGCTATTTTACAGAAGTGCTCTGTTTAAGTGTTAAATGGTAAAATAAAAGTAGAGAAAAAACTGGATCTGTGTGTAAATGTGTTCATTTTTTAAATGCATTTGGATCAGGACTCTGTATCGGCAGATTCTCAAAATCAAATGACTCAAAATTGGATTTGGGCCAAAAAAACCTATGGGAAACATCCCTAGTTTCAAGTTAAACTATAAGAAATTCTCTTTGTTGTGTTTCTGGCAATTTCAGCAAAAAAACAAAGAGAAAAGAAAAATTAAATCTATTTATGAAATTGATTCTTATGTTACTTTGTAAATGAATAAAATTATGCTAATTTTTGACATTATAATTAATCCTAATCATAAATAGACATATTTGCACTTATACACACGGCCCACTCACAGTTAATCAATATTTTTTTTTATTTCAGTTGAATTGCTTGATGGGAATGGGAAAAAGAGAACATAAGTAAACTAAATAAATTGTTTGGTGTAAACAGATTTCCACCCTAGCTGCCAAAAATATGGATCAATGCAAAAACATAATAATAAATTGGGTGAAAAACCATTTCTTTAGTTCCTCTAAGATTCACTATCAGGACAATCATGAGCAGAAACTGCTTTCTAAGTCAGGTTTTCTCAGAAAATTTACGCCGAACAAAGTTCAGGATTGCATTATGTACAAGTCACTGACTAACATCCCTCCGACAGGGACAGACGTAAAGGAAGCACAGGTGATTTGTGTCTCCACGGGAACCAAATGCATCAACGGTGAGTACATGAGCGACCGAGGTCTGGCGCTCAACGACTGCCATGCTGAGATAATCGCCCGGCGCTCGCTCATCAGGTACCTCTACACTCAACTGGAGTTCTTCCTCAGGTCCGTGTCTTTTCTTCTTCAAACATCATCAAATCAATGATTTTCAGTATCTTTTGTGCATTTTTCACATAATCGGTTTCTATATTCACATTTTTTTCTGTCTTTGTTGTCATAGCAACAATAAAGAGGAGCACCAGAAGTCTATATTTGTGACGTGTGAAAAGGGAGGCTACAGGTTGAAGGACAACGTGCAGTTCCACCTCTACATCAGCACCTCGCCATGTGGAGACGCCAGGATCTTCTCTCCTCACGAGGCCGGAGTGGAAGGTGCCCATCAGCCTCCCTCCACCCTCCCTCCCGTCTCTCCTGACATATTTTTAATTTAGTCCCATCTCTGCTCAGGATTCACTTTCAGCAGCTGTTTACTTTATTTAATTAAATTTGGAGCCGTTCTTCTTACGCTTCGATTCATTCAATGTGAATTCTGCTATGCTGTCCAAATACACATTACCCTCACATTTAAACAAGGCACTTGTAATTAGAGCTTCTTGTCATTCTTTGTCCTTCTCTATCGGTCTTTCTCGCGCTCAGGCCTCCCACTCTGTCTGTCTGATTAACCTCCTTCTTATTCTTGTCAGAAAGCTTTCCATCGCACATGGCAGACTGAATAGAAAACAGCCACATTCAATTAGCCGCTGAATAGATGGTGCCTGCTGCTAGAACAGCAAAAACTTTGATAACATAATGTGGATAGCGCCATTTTTGTTGTTTTCCCTCCTCTTTTTTTGGACGTTTTTGTCCACAAACATTCCTGTTTACTGATTTGTTGCCACAAATTCCTCCACACTAGAACAAAAGAGTGTTTACATTCCAGGAAGGCATTCATGAAATGAAATATTATAACTAGGAGGTGGCTGTAGTTCTAACTCATTGTAGAGAATTGCGTCTGGTGAAGCGATGGACAGATTTATTAATTCAAGAAAAATGAGAGAATGTGCTTTTGATTTAACACCTTCAGCGTGGTCTGAAGCGCCATTTGAGACATTTAGACTCATTCAAACGCAGCTGTGTACCAAATAGATTTATCTCTTTAGTACCCCACACCACCACTGTTGGAAAAAAACACAAACTCAATTAGCTGAGTGACTATTGAGACAGAGTATGAGGATGTCTTCGAAAACAATTTGTCAGAAAAAAAAATTTAAAAAATGAACCCTTATTGGCATTTTTTATTATACTACGCAAAGTAAAAGTTTCAAGTTCAATTTATTTCTATATTATTCGTTTTTTTTTTCTTCCAAAAAATTGTGTTTTTACTTTAATCATGTTTTTTTTTCAAGGTGACAGAGCAGCCTCCTGGACTTAAAGTCGAATTCCAACTATATTTTAATCTATTGTAAAATCATTCTCAGTGGCCTTTAATTATGATTATGCCGTTTTTAGCAAAAATCTTTTTTTTTTTTTTCTGAAATATTTTCTTCATTATTATAAATTTACCTCTTGGTTGGCAACTTTGGTTGTTGCAGATTTGTAATAAACACATGGATGGATATAATACATAAATTAAGTTAGTGTAATAGAACATTTATCTTCCTCACAGTGATGAAAATAAGCTTCGGTTCCATTTTCTGTATATTTTCCACACTAAGGTGACTTCCATCTTCACGCATATCAACAGATCCACCTTTAACTGCAGGTCCTCATTCATGAAGAGGTAACTGAGAGAAAATAGAAACCCTTCTCTTAAGTTTCTGTTCCCTTTTTCTCGTCTCTCACTCAGATCAGGGAGACCGCCATCCTAACCGCAAAGCAAGGGGCCAGCTAAGGACAAAAATTGAGTCTGGGGAAGGCACCATCCCGGTCAGGTCCAGCAACACAATCCAGACCTGGGATGGGGTACTTCAAGGAGAGAGGCTGCTCACCATGTCCTGCAGTGACAAGATTGCACGGTAATTCAAATACAGATTTATATTATAGCAGTCGATTAAATGAAGTTTCTTTAGTTTTAATTTTTAGCCAACATGTTGTTTTACACAGGGATCTCCACACTTTTTCAGCACGTAAGCTACTTTTAAAATGATCGACTCCAAAAGATCTACTCATACACATACTACTCATACTCTGTATGGCTGAAAAGTCGTATATTATGAAATCAGATGTTTTTAAATGCTCATATGTATGTACTTATATACACAGACGAATGATGAAAAGCAGATTTTAAAGTTAGACCATTATTCTAAATTAAAATGATAAATTTAGATAAATATGTGACATTACAACATGACAAAATGCTCCTACAACAGCTTGCTGAATTGGATCTGTGTGTTCGTAGTTGTCATGTCAATGCAGCACATAGTGTACCAACAACAGATACGTTCTGTATGCGTTTTGTTTGAGGTTCTTTTTGAGTAAGTGTTGAGAAAAAAGAAGGCACATTAGAAGCTACATTAGGAGTCTGAACGCTCATACCTTTCTGAAGTTAAGGGCGAAGAAAAAGTCCATATCTGCCAGCGAAGCGTGGTGCTCAGTTTAATGGGAATACACATGACGTATCGGTATGTTCCATTGGCTGTTCTGCATGTCAGTCAAGTGATTTACCCAAAGTCCCACATGGAGAATTGGAGCGGAGCAGGGCGACCTTGGCCCGTTCATGGTAGTCGCTGCGCCACAAATGAGAGCTTTTTAAATCTCCAGGTTTTTGATCCATTATGATTTGAATAAAAAAATACTCAGAAATGCTGTTTTACTCTTAAGTTCTTAAACATGTCACCATCATGAGCAAAATGCTACAAGAACATGTTAAAAACACAAACAACATGATTCTTTTGGAATGGGTCTTTAAGGGCGAGATGATGATTAGCAACACATCACCTCATACACGATTAGGTTCAAACCTCGATTTTTGGGTCACAACTTTGTCTTAGTTTGATGTATGATTTGCGTATTACAAAACAACAATTAAAACTGAAAATTGTGATTATTTATTTACTTTTCATTTTCAAATGAGCAAGTAGCTATGAAGAAAAACCTTACAGTTAGCTTTCACTGAACCTGGTGTAATGTAATAAAATAATGAATACTAAATCCTTCAATTTAGCACAGCAATTCACTTCCTTCACAATTTGCTTTTATGGCATAACATACAGTTTGGTTTTCGATTAAGAATGGTGGCATCCATTCTATATATATTTAGTTTATTTCTTTTTGTTTGCCCACAATCTATCCACACTTCCTTTGATGTATTTTTAAATGAATACAATGAAACCAAGTGTATTTAGCAGTTTGGAGTCCTGCTGTCATCGGTGCCTGTTCCTAGAACTGCAAAAAGAAGGAGTGATCCGTTGGAGTTTGCTTTCTGTTTGCAGGCAGATCAGCTGTTCACATTCAACGCAGGTCTGAAACGTTGTAGCTGTGATTCATGATGCTGCTTTCACGAGTCACCATAATCTACTGTGTGCTGCTTCCTCCCTGCTGTGTCCATCCACTCCATCATTCCAGCTTTGATGTTCTCTGCAGAGCTTTGGAGTGACGTGATGGATGCTCCGTCCCTGTGGGTTTTCTCCCTGCAGATCATGGTGTCTTTAGTCTCTGTCCATGTTCAAGGCGACGCCGTTCTTTCCTCCTGATGAATGAAAGGACTCCTCCGTAACTCATCTTCTTTTCCGTCTCTGGTCAGAATTGTGCTCCGCCTGCACAGACTCTGAAAAGCTGACAGTGGGTTTGTTTGCAAATGCCGTTTTCCCTTTGAGAGCAGTTTGGCGTATCAGCGCCGCTGCAACCGCTTCAGGTTTAATTCAGCAGGGAACCATCAAAGCAAGCATTGGAGAAAATGAGATTTAAGGATGTCTCCCTAACAGAGTTTTGCTTGTTGTTTAAGACGGCCTTACTGTATCTTTGAGGACGTGTGCGGCTCAGGAAAATCCATTCGCTCACCAGCTAGTTGGCGATTTGATTCTTTGCCTTGAGAGCACGGGTGCTGAGTGTGACGGACCTTTCAGCATCTGCTAAAGGTGGAAGTAAATGCCTCACTCAGCAGGATTCAGGTCAGAAAGCTGCTGCCGGGTGACCCGCTGTCGTCCTTGTGCGAGTTTGATTCCCGCTGAGTTCGAGCGGCTCACATTGACCCTGACCCGCACATCCTCCCCCACTGAGCACATCGGTTTCCCTCCTTTGATCACTGCACATCTTCAGGAGCAACAAGCTGGCTTCTTCATGGCGTCGGTTCTCTCTTTTCGAGCTCATCCTCAGTCCAGCTTTTACAGATTCTTCCTACTCCATCAGTTTCTCATCGGCGCTCTTTCCAAGCTGTTTCTTCGTGCTCATGCTTCTGTCCACATCCCGCATTTGAACATGTGAGGCGTAATGTTTGTGGGAAAGGACAGCAGCCGAGAAACACAGAAAAGTTTGACAGAAATGAAATTGAAAGCCTGAAAAACACAAGTCGGGTGTTTGTTTGTGCTTCCTGGTGCCCTTCAGAACTTATGCCGGTGGTTTATGTCTCCGTGTTGTTGAAAAGTGTTAGCATTACCAGTTGGTCCGTCTATGGACCAAATATGAAATTTGTGCTAAAATGATTTGATTTCCTCCCCATCAACCTGGTTTCACACACTTTCTCACATCAAACATGGAAGCAGCAGACCCCCCCTGAAGCAGCCTGGGGTCTTACATTCATAACTCATTATTTCGATGAGTTATTTAATCTGCAATGGGATTACTTATGTTTAAAAATCAAAAGAAATATTAGATGAAATATTCCTTAAAGAATAATTTATATTATTTAGGATTTTTTTTCTGACAGACAAAAATCCAGCAAAGAAAATATTTTTGTTGTGAAAATTTAGCAAAAGAATTTCAAAAATCATGCCTTTTTTTTTAAAAAAAAAAAAGACAAATTTTTCTGCTTTTTGGGGTTTAAATGAACAACATTTTTTGTTAAACATTTGTTGTTCTGGTGCAGCAGCTTCAAAGGATTTTCTTTCTCTGATATAGAAAATCCAGTTATTGCCGTCGTCTTTTATCTAGACTCGGTTGCATGGAATTCAGGTTTTTGCTGTAACTTGACAAGTCCTGACAGACTTAAGCGATTAACGGTTTTATTTTGCTCTGTATTGGGCCTGGTTTGTTTTGCACCTCTGAGGTGACAAAAAGTATGCTGCAACAGAAAAAAAACCCTAAACTTTTGAAAAAAGCAATTTCTGCACTTCAGTTTCTGTTTCAGTGCATTTTTGCCTGATTTCTGTTCAGCTTACTGTTTCCCTTTTGTTTTCTGGTCTGTTTTTGTTGCACTGCTGCATTTTTGTGTTCTTACTTGTATGTTTGCAAGAAGATTCACTTTTCTCTCCCTAAATACTTCTCCAGCAAAGCCCCGAATGTTTGTGTTTCTAAGGTGGTCCAAAGTTCTCGTAGGTTCTTTGTCTGACAGGCTCTAACACTCCACCTTTTTCTGATTTTTTAGTTTTCTCCATTAAAATACATATTCTGGGTTACTTGAATAAAGTTCTCTTTGGGGCTGGTCCTGTAACCTACAAGCTTCAGTAGCTTTCTCTTCTTCAGGTCAGATTTGATAGAAATCTGCTCCTGGAACCAAATACCTTTACATTAGATCAGTGATCCCCAACATCCGGGCTACAGACCAGTACCAGTCCTTGGGACAGATACCGGGCCGCAGAAAAAGAAAACATGACCTTCATTTTTTAAATTTTATTTATAATCTGAAAAAATTTACTGAATTATCCCCACCACATTCAACTCATTCTTGACGCATGTCACATTGCTCACGTTTCCAAAATCCATTCGCTACTTTCTTAAAGCTGCGATGACAGCTAAAAGTGAACCTAAGTGAACCTAAATTGAAACCCCCAAGCTAGCAAAGTTCACCAAAAAAACATATTTGTAAAGAAAACATATATTTGTAACATATATTAAACAAACATATATTTGTATTTTTTTTTTTTTGCAGAAAACAGAAGAAGAGCCCTTGACTTCAGAATAAAATAAATCCGTATTTAACAAACAAAACCAGGAGTGTTTACTATAAATGTTTTTTTTCTTTTACAGTTGTTCCCACGTATCGTAATAAAATACATAAAATTTAGCTACCAGCTGTCTAACGTTGCCAGGATGCTGCTAATAAAGTTGCTCAGATGGTGGATTCACATTTATAATTATATTTAGAAAATACCAGTTTTAGTGACTTTTACTTTTGTTTTAGTATTTATCTGTCGCAGCTTAAAAGTCAAATGAGAAATTAAGTGTACAAATAAAGTTTTTTAAAGAGGACAAAGATAAGCTTTAGCATTAAAAGTTGAGGGAAATTGGAGGCACAAATAATAATAATAATAATAATAATCGGGACACCCACTTAAACCTCGTACAGGCCAGTCTATGATAATCTTGTGACATTAATCCGATCAGTGGCCTGAAAAAAGTTGGAGATCACTGCAGATCATTGCTCATTCATTTATTCTTTACTTGAAAATGATCACATTGGGAAGTGTGAGGAGGTTCATGCTGTCAGACATGTCCATGCCTTGGATGTTAAAGATTCCCTTTTCAGAATTGCAAGGATTTGAGCTGAAAGCCCCAAACTTTCCCTCATCTTTCCCAAAAGTTTGCTCTCGCTGAAGGAAGCTCCTTTTTGCTTCCCACATCGTCACTCTCCCACCCATTCCTGCCTCCTCCTCTTAGCACTTTCTGTACCCCCCATCTCCTCATGTCTCCGGCTCAGTGAGCTGAAGAGGTGTCACTCCGTAGAGCATGTCAATAGGAAAATGACTGGGGAGACTTGGTTAATGATGTGGTGTCGAAACACGAAGAGGGTAGATACTTCAGTCTATACAACCCTGTGAGCTGCTGTGTACCAGATGTTCGGAGCTGCATATGTGCTGCTCATAAATCTTATTTGTTTCTATATTAAGATGTATGTGCTTCTCTTCTGAGTAAACTCAATTCTGATGTGTCTCTGAAATGTGGCCTTGACATCACTAACCAGTGGTGAAAATATAGTTTAAAACAAATCCTGTGAAGAGTTTTCAGCTTTTTTCTTTATTTTTGTGGCATTTTTTAAATAAATTACTTTTATTAGTAAAAATGTATCTTTCTGTTATCATACTCCAAATTTACTATCCAAATCTATTTCTTTGCTGATGATAGATACATCTATATATATATATATTGTGTGTGTGTGTGTGTGTGTGTGTGTGTGTGTGTGTGTGTGTGTGT